>JARJDS010017818.1:0-16933 GCA_030264155.1 Atheta pasadenae | reverse complement strand
CTTTGAACATAGAAAATTCAATGCATAGTCTTAAATTAAACATACAGTATATACTTGGAATATTTTGTGCGTGGTCATTTCGTTTCATTCTATAAAATCTATAACCTCAACGATCATGACTAACCACCACGCTATATTTTTTTTCTATAACATGCGGTCACGAGTTGATTATTATCAAAAAACGATTATTTCTATACTCTAATTCTTATTTTTTCTTCTTAATTATAAGTTATAAGTAAAAAGTTATAGTCCAAGTCCTTAAAGTTTTTATAACGACTTTCATCCGTTTCGTGACGTCTTACCTTACGTGTTTTCCTGCTAAAACCTAAAAACGCATAAACTTGCCTTGCTGCACTTTCAGCAACCCTGAAAGTTGGCTCGAATACAGAAACAGAAACAAAACTATAAACGTACACACGAAATTGAAAACCCAATGTAAGGACGAATATTCACCAGCGAACAAGCAACGAAAGTAAACAAAAGAAAATACAAACAAAAAAATGAAAATGCAGCAAAAACGCAACGTCATCGTCATGCCGCAGACCTATAAAAGGTTTGGGTTTATTATACTTTCAATTTTTTAAGGTGCCATACAAAAATATACAATGTGTTTAAATAAAAAGTTAAAACTTAAAATATTTTCAATAAATTTCCAGTATTTTTGTATATTTTAGTAAATATAATACGTAATTTATTTACTTTCTAATAAGCTTGAGTTGTTTTAAAATAAAACAAATGTGTCTGGACGTACCCAGTCTACCAAATATACAGCAACACTAATTTAACGCGTAAAGGTAAAAGGGATGTAATTTATATCGTGGATGGGGTAAATGTGGAAATGACTAGGAAGTGAAAATGAAACCGAAAAGCAACGAATGAAGCTGTTGCTGTGCGTTGTGTGGTGTAATAGCCTAAGCGAAAGCGACTTGAGCTTCAACTTCAAGCTCTTGCTCCTGTCGGCGGTGGCTGCCTGGCTGGCTGGTGCGGATTGATTTTTCCGAGAGCGGCGCACGCGTGACGTCAGACCCAACTCGGGGTCGGCGAGAGTTCATTCGGGAGATTGAACCCGACCGCCTCCAACATCTACCTATTGTGCCTACCACACAAAACTCACTATTGAGCTTACAATGCAAACTGATTAAACAAATTTTAGGTTATGTTAGGTTAGGTTCAAAGTTTTATTAAAAAATAATACTAATCACAAGGGTAAATCATTAAAAAATGTGATATATTATAAGTTAAGGTTATATTTAAGTAATTAATTCGTTTTTTTTGTTTTTTGTTTCTTTGGACGTAATTTTGTACATAAAACAAGTTTTTTTTTAATTCAGAGGTTATGTTCTACCCATGTTAATATGTACAAAGTACAAAAGTACAAAGTCTTCTTTAAATTTTACATTTGAATTCAGGTAGTAATGGCAGCAATGGTGAAATAATAATCCAAGCGGATCTCTTCGCAATTGCCACTTTGGCCGGGCGCTCATCGTTGTCTTTATGATCCTCGAGGGAACGCTCTGCCATTTATAGTTTCTATTTTGTACTGATGGTTTTTCATCGCACGTCGCCGTCGTCACTGTTGTTGCTTTTCTCCCTGTGCAGTATCAACGTCTCTAACTGCATGGTGACATTTTTTGTTGACTTGTAAAGTTTGCTACTAAAACAAATGAAAACAAAAAAAAAACAAATGCAATCAACGTTTCTAAGCAGTTACATTTGAAAAAAAACAAAAACAAAACACCAGCAAGTTTTTTCTTCTGTTTGATGTTAAATATTTATGTAAATTAGTTTTTTTTCGTTACATGACAAACTCTTGTACTACGAGTTTTATTGTGATGATAACTAATTGGATTTTAATGAAAATGAGCGTACAAGAGTAAGAAACAAAAGTTTTGTCGTTATGTTTTTTGCAAGAACTTAAAATGTCGAGACATTGTGACGTTCACAAAGAGATTTTATGTTGTTTTAGGTGATAATTTTGTAGTAATTGGTATATTTTATAAATTTATTAAGTATTTTGGTGGTGGAATACATTAAATACTTTAATATATTGATAATAATTCGAATAATTTGAAATAAAATTAATTTTTATGTTTTAAGGTAGGCAACTTAATATACACTAAATTTCAACTTGAACAAAATGTTATATTAATTCATTTGTTTAAAACTGTTTCTTTTGTTTTAATTCAATTTTAAATTTTACAGTTAATTATTTAACTGAGAATGTTTTATATATTTGTTAAATTAATATAACGTGATTTAGGCTTTCCCTGTTGTGTTCTTCACTTCGTTCCTCGCAGTTCCTCGTTCGTAAACCCACGTGTTGCAGCCATATTGCTGTGTGTACTTCGATTATTTTCATAAAAAAGCAGTTTATAACAATTAAACATGTTTTAATTCTTTACAACTAAACTAATACATGTTGTATAACTTTAATTCGGAAAGTTTCACAACGGTTTTATTTATAAATCACCTCGTTTTGTTATTTTGGTCTGGATTGGATCGAAAACATTTTGTCCTAACCACAAAATATACTCAAGAAGCTTACTAAGAAATTTTAGTTTTTTTTCGGTAAAATGGACTCGGATAGTGATTTTGAGCCTCCTAAAATAACGAGTACACAGATGTCTCCTAAAAAAGTGAACACCATGGAAAAACGAGCTTTTGAAAATAAACTAAAAGGCATGAATATTAATAGTTTATTAAAGTCAAAAGCAATGGCACTTGCAAAAACAAATGCAGCCCGTTTTAATACACAAAAAGTTGATAAACCACAACTACAACCTATAATTAAAAAGAAGTTAATGGATGATGAAAGAGATTCAAGTTATTACAGTTCTAATGATAATAAAAACCAAAATACTGGATCATCAAGTTCAAGCGATGCAGAAAGTAATGATAGTGACAGTAATTCAAACTCAGATTCTGATGCACAAACTAAAGTGAAAGTTAATAATCTAAAAAATGTGAAGGTTAAAAAAGAATTGTCTTCTGACCAAGCCAGTGATAGTACTAGTAGTGATGAGAAGAAATCTCATTCTAGTTCTGGTGAAGAGTCTGACAGTTCCTCAAAGCGACAGAAAAAAATGACTAAAACTAAGGCTGATAAAAAGAATGTTTCTAAAGAAAAGATTTCTTCTTCATCGAGTGAAGAATCTGAGGATGAGGAAGCAACACCAGATAAGAACAAGATTAAACAAAATGTTAAAAAATTGAATAAAGTTCCTAAGTCACCAGGTAATAATAAATTTAAGATTATATCAGATATATTAATTAAGCAATCACCAACTGTAGATAAGAATAAGAAGATTAAAGTGGAGATTAGTAGCAGTGGATCAGAATCAGGATCAAGTAGTGAAGATGAAGAAAAAGAAAAGAAGTCAGAAGAAGCAAAAAGTTCTTCAGGAGATGAGGATTCTTCAAGTGGGGAAGAACAACAAGTAAATAAGTTGTCCCAGGAAAAAGAAGTTCAATCAACTATGCAGAGTGTAACAAAATTAAACAAAAGTATGTTCATTTTTGTTTTTTGTTCTTTAAAGTTTTAATTTTATTGTGTGTTTTGCAGATGATACAAAGAAAAAAGATGAAGATTCAGGTTCTGATTCTGAGTCTGGGTCAAGTTCGGATTCTTCAAGTGCATCTTCATCTTCTTCAAAGTCAGGGTCGAGGTCGGTTTCAGACAATTCTTCGAGTGGAGAATCATCAGATGAAGATGACGACAATAAAGGTAAAATAACTGATGTTAAAAAATCGCTTACAAATAATTACTCTGACGACGAATCAGATTCTGATGCGTTACCTAATTCATCACTAAATGAAACTAAGTATGTCTCAACAAAACGAACAGCTAAAATTTTAGCCGATTATGTTGATATGTATCACTTACAATCTGCTCCACTAGATCTTGCTTTTGATTTGGGTGATATTTCTGAAGATGATGAAGTGTTTTTTGTTAACATTGCAAAAGATATTGACCCACTATGTTTGTTGAAATCAAATATTTTGTTTGATCGTAAACAAAATGTTATGCTACAAAATAAAGAAGATAAAGACAACAAGCCAATAAATTGTTTGGTTGAATTTGACAAAGATGATAAAGAAAAATTGTGTGTCTTAGGAAAAATTGATGGTGAATTTGGCATTAGGCATTTACACACAAATGGATCAATTACCGTCAATAAAAATTTAAAAATTGAGACTGATACAGTTCCTAAGAGTACAGAATTTAAACCAAAAGAAAAGTTTCCGTTTCCTACGGATAAATTGAGAACTAGACATCCTTTGTTTGGTAGGAAGTATGAAACCAAAATTGTATTGGACGAGACGGTTAGTAAAAAGTTGGATGATTTAATTGAGGTTATGGCAAATAAGGTAGTTAAAGATGATGAGGATACACAAGATGAAGTTAGTGTTGTCGACGGTAAAAAGTCGAAAAAAAAGAAAAAGAAAAGCGATAAAGATTTAGGGGATAAAAATAAAAAAGGTAAAGATAAAGGAAAAAATGTCGATGAAGGTATGGCTATTGCTTCAATCTTGTCTTCATTTGCTGAGGATAAAGCTAAAAAGGAAAAGAAAAAGAAGGATAAAAAGGCTAAAAAAGATAAACATGAAAAGCACATGAAAGTTGATATAAGTCCAGTGAAAGAAATTCATGCAACAAAACCCAAAACAAAGTCAAAATCTATCTCCCCGGTTAAAGATTTAGTAGTAAAAAAACATAAATCTCAACCTAAAGTTGTGGTAGAAAGTTCAACATCAAGAAAATCAGTGTCGCCTGTTAAAGAAACGAAAACTTTACCCCAAACACCGAAAAGGAAATCGAAAAAGAAGAATCGCTCTGACGTTGACGATTCTGTTGATGATTTTAAATTACCCGCACCTGCAATGGCGGCGCCAATCAGTAAAAAGTTAAGTAAATTAATGAGTAGTACAATGTACAGTCCAAGTATAAACAAAACTATGTTTGATCCCAATGAAAGTGTGATTGTATCGGAGCCAGAGAAGAAAAAGAAGAAAAAAGATAAAGCGGATAAAAAATTACAAAACGCAGATAGTGATGGTATTTTAAATCAACTCGTTGGTCAATCTTTGTCTTCTGTACAAAAAGACAATGATAAATCCACGGAAACTAGCCATAAAAAGAAGAAAAAGAAGGATAAAATTAAAGATTCGATTCTTGCTGATGATAATTTGATGAAAATTATTGACCAGTCTGTGAAACAATCTTTAAAAGAAGTTAATGAGACATCGGATTCGGCTGCTGCTTCTGCTTCTAAGGATGATGACAAAAAGAGACGTAAACGAAGACATAGTGAGAATGCGATTGCACCGGCACACACTGAGGAGAAATTGAAGGAGAAAGAAAAACAAGCGAAGATTAAAAGGCGGAGACCTACAATGGTGTGAATATATTGATATGTTTGATTTGAAAAATAAAATAAAACTATTTTGCAATTGTTTTTAGTTAAGTTAGTCTCTAATGTTTACGAGAATGCAAATTAATGTATGATTTACTTTTTAATGTATTTTGTATACTTTGAATTCAGCGAGTTTGAGAGATATAATAATAATGTGTTATTGTTAATGGTTATGATTTGTGTATAATTGCATGAAATATAGATTTATACTTTAATTTTTTTTAATTTTAAACAGAACGCCAGAGGGGCCAAATAATAATAATCAAGTATAATGAAGAAAAAATATAAGAAATCGTCCATTAATCAGTGGCAGGCACCACACTTCGTTTGACAAACTTCTTGGCCTCTTCAAGTGTGATCTGCCTTAAAGTACTAACTTTATTAGATCTCTGGACCCCAAACAATCTATTAGCAGTTTCTAATTGTTCCGGCCAATGAGAACTCGTAATAAACTGTGCTTTCTCAGACAACTCTTGAATAATCTCCGCCAATCGTGCACGATATTGTACATCTAGTGCGCGATCAATTTCATCCATCAAAAAAAATGGCGCCGGTGCTAGAACCTGCAGCGTTAAAGCAAAAGCCACAGCCACCAGCGATTTTTGTCCACCCGACAATCGAATCATATCCATAACCTCATCGCCATCATTGAAACGCACTTTAATTCCAACACCGGAATAAACGTTCTTATCCGAAAGCAAATCCGAATTGGATGATGTTGCTTCTGAGCTGCCATCAGCTCGCCTTAGAATCAGTTCCCCTTCACCGGTGGGGACTAATTTTTTAAAAACGGTCGAAAAATATTTTTTCATTGTTTCAAAAGCACGCGGAATGACCTCAGCTTCTATACGTTGGTAGCGCAAATAGGAATTTTCGATTTGGTCATTCGCAGTTTTAAGATGCGTCAAGGTAGTTGTGGAACTACTGATTGCTTGATTGATTAATTGTAATTGCGTTGATACTTCCATATTCACAGGTTCAACATTTTTGATCAAATTGTCAATTTTTTTTAATTCTGCTGTTAACTGTTGGCGGGTTAACCTAGCGAATTTCTCTAACGACTTTTCATGCACTGCAGGAATAAGTTCGTCAATATTTAAATTTTGTAGGTCATCAGGTTTTTTCAATCTGTTAAGAATACCATTTGACACTTTCATATTTCTCATACACGTTTGAAGATTTTCCTGAAGTGCACTCTTTTCCAAGCTAGCCTTCTCCCAATCTAACATCATTTTATTCAATGGTTTCTTCAATTCCGGTATGTCGTTTATATTATTTTTTGCATCAATGGTTATTTGTTGAATTCTCTCATCAACTTCTTTAACCCTAACCTCAATACTAGCAACTTCACCATCAAATTCTTGAACAATCTGTGGTAAACACGATACTATTTTAGTTTCCATTTCATAACATCTACGAATGCAGAAATGTAAACGATCAGTTAAACCTTTAATATCGAGTTCAGCTAGTTTTCCAATTGAATCAAAGTGCACTTGTTGGATTTGAGGTATTCTCTGATTTAGTTCCTCAAGTAATTCTTGTTCAGTAGCGGACAATCCACTCACCGTTCCTTGTTGTTGTTCACTATTCAATAATTGTGACTTTAATTTAACACTTAGCAATTCTGACTTAAGTTGAGCAATTGTATCTTCATGATCTGTGATTTGTGCACCATAAAATTCAATTAAATTGTTCATATACCCACATTCCGGACCAATAAGTTCAAGTTCTGTTTGCTGCTCAGCAAAATCTTCAAAATCACGTGACTCTTCCAAATCAGCAAATAAACTTTGAGCAATTTCAAGCTCAGAATAGATTGAATCAAGATCAGATTGGGCATCATCCAGTTCCTTTGTGTTTGCAGTTTCTTTTTTAGAAACTTCAATAACGCTTGGTTTAGGTTTAGGCGGCACATAGAAGCGACCATTTGAGGTTAAGTAAGCACCATCGATTGTAACATAGTTTCTGCCAGTAACCAACAGTTGTTCAACATTTTCAAGAGTTATTTCATCAATTATTTGAATGTTTCCAAACAAAAGACGCATTAATTGTTTATACTTTGGTTCGTAAGTTAATTTATTAATAAGCATAGAATCCGACTAGAATAGATTCAATGAAAGGTAGGTTAAGTAAACATAAGAACATTTGTAAAACATTACTAGGACTACTAACCTGATTGGAGGTTCTAGGACCAGTTGCAATGGCATCCAATGAAATCATAGCAATTTTTCCTGAAAAGCCATCTTTTTCTAATTTACCAGTTATTTGTTCAAGCACATTACTTTTGTCAAACACGTAACAAAACAATTGAGATCCAATAGCTGCTTCAATTGCTTTATAAAATTTAGCATCACATTCAAAGCAGTTCATCACTTGTTGTGGGATATTTTTTGCATCCCCTAAAGTCTTAATCATTTTCGACATTGACATACATCCTTTGATAATGTTACGATCCACAAGTGATAAAAGCAAACGATGCAAATTCAGCTTTTCTTGAAGACAAATACCGTAATTTGAATGCAAATCACGCATATCGAAGCACAATTCTCTAAAATATAAAACAAACAAATGTTTCTAATAATTCCTCCTGTTATATTACATAACAACAACAACGTTACCCAATATTTTGAACAATTCTTTTTTTGGCGACCAAAACTTCTTTAGTTTTTTTGTAGGAATCTGTAAGGTTTAACTTTAACTGCTCACAAGCTTGTCTTTGGGAGTTTATTTGCTCTTCTTGCTTTTGTTTTGAATTTTGACAGTTTAATAATTTACTTTGATATTCTGGTATAAGTTGTTTTAATTTCTCAGCGTTAGTATTTAAAATTCTACAAAAATATTTTACATTTATTATTTATTTACTATATATTTTATTATATTTTGAAAAGATTACTTACTTTAGTTCGTCATGAATAACTCTTTTACGTTCGACTTCACCCAACCTGGTTCTTTTTTGTTTCTGAAGAAGATAGGCACGTTGTTGCTTGTTTTCTTTTAGTTGTACCATATACTCATATTTTTCATTATTCAAACTCACACCATGAGATTTTGCCACGTCCAAACGTTGTTGAATTTCATTTAATTCATTTAACAATTCTTGTAACTCTGTATTCCATTTCTGGTCAAGATCTCTTGCTTCTGAGCATTTTTCAATTTCCATTTGAACTTCATGTAATTGTAACTCATAGTTTGTTTTATTCTCCCATAATTGATCCAAATTATCTTTGTACACATCCCTCAAAGCGTTTTTTTTAGATAACTTGTGTTCAAGCACATCACAATTTGCTTTTATTACTATGGTTTCATTATCAATTTTAATAATTTTTGGGATCAATTCATTCTGAGACAATACCAACTGCTTTATTTTTTCTTCAATTTTTATAATTTGATTAGCTTCCTGTTGTTTTTCTAACTGCCGGAGGTGATGCATGAGCGCACTTTTATCATTTTGTAAACTTTGCAAATATTGTAAACTTGAAACAGATAGTTCCAAATTTTGCTTGCGAGCAGTCCAAACTTTGAGATGACCCTCAGCAATATCTATTCCTAAATCTGTTTGCTTTAATATTTTTGCAACTATCTCAAGTTGTTGCTCAAAAGCTTTGCTTCCAAGTGCTTCTTCCAATAATTTTAATCGAAAGGAGTCAGAAGAGTTGGCAATTTTACTTATGTAGTCTTCTTTCATAATATTCATTGGGTACTTATTTACAAACAAATTAGTTATTTCATTCTTTGAAACTTTGCAATTATTCACATGATATTGATTGGTTGTATTATTCAAACTTCTTTGCACTCGTACTTCATCTTCATCAAACTGTTTATCATGATAATAAAATAGTTAGTATGAAATTATAATTCAATATAGAAAATTATCAAAAATATATTGTATACTTACAGGTAAGCTATGGTCTGAATTATCAAATACAAGTTCAACAAATGTTGAAATCTTATTGGTAGTTCCAACTGAATATCTAACTTCAGCTCGTACATTTCTTGTAGGAGCATGGAGAACAAACTCCACTGCTCGAAATATGTTGCTCTTCCCAGCTCCATTAGCTCCAACCAGCACATTATGTCCTTTGTCTAATGTTATGGTTATACGATCTCTATAACTTGTAAATCCTTGTAATATTATCTGAAGCAATAATACAAAATGTAAACAATTAAACAATTGAGTTGTAATCAATTCTTACCTGTTTAATATACATGTTGGCTCAATAAATTTAAGATATCAAATGAAAACCGCATGGGTAATTTGCCCACTTTGCCCACAAATATATTCAA
The DNA here is from genome assembly GCA_030264155.1 of Atheta pasadenae. Taxonomy (NCBI): domain Eukaryota; kingdom Metazoa; phylum Arthropoda; class Insecta; order Coleoptera; family Staphylinidae; genus Atheta; species Atheta pasadenae. The sequence continues at coordinate 7,235 of JARJDS010017818.1, read as the reverse complement.
CGAATTTTCCTCCTTCTACTTTATAATTCAACTTAAGTTGGAGGTGGTTCAAGGTGGTTGGCGGTAAATAAATTAAATAGCTTTGAAGTATGGTTAGGGGATAAAAAAATGCAATTGTAATAATTTACTAGACAAATTTTTACATTTTATGTTATTGTACTGTTAAATACAATAATAATAACTAAAGTGAATATGGAGTTAACAAAATTATGTTTATTTTTATTACATCAAATTTTAAAACTTTCAAAAAAATTCAAACTAAATATCGTAATGTGTGCAAATAAAAAAGCAGTGTTGTCAGCTTTGAATCTGGGCAGTTCGTTACAGTTTGCTGTAAAAATAATCAGGTTACGTGCATTTTATTGTATTTTATCTTTTGTTACGATACATTTTGATAATTCATTTTACAATTTTGTTAGGTATTATTAGAAGTTATGCGGATTGTTAGTAAAAATTATTAAATATAAAATACAACTTATACAGTTCTTAGTAGAAATTTAGGAATGAAGATGGCGCTTCGTATTTATATAGGGTGCGTTCCATTAACCGATCAAAAATGTTTTCTCACTGCGTTGGAAGTTATGATTATAAAAGTACATACATGCCGATTGGCTATCCGCTATAGCGCCAAAACTATAAATTTTCGTCAAAAACTTTAAGTTATAAGTTTGTCGGGCTCAAAACTGAACGGGTAGGACTGTATGCAACTGCAAATACACTAAATGTGAGCGTTAGCGTTTTGATCGGTTAGTGGAACTCACCCATAGCGTAATATAGCGGTACTTACCCCTCTTCTCTACATTGTAAAAAAACAAAAATTGTTAAAAAAAGAATAACTAGTTGAAATTGGCGCGACTGAGAAGTGTCTTTTCAGTTTCATGTGTTCTTTTTCTCCGGAGTGTGTCGTTAGAGCAAGTGCTTTTATTCGCTCCGCATGAATCTGCACAAATCTATGGCATCCTTCACATGTTAGAAGAAAGTCCGAGCCGGTTAAATATTTTAAGGTATGTGATTATTTTAACATTAATATGTCTATCCACCAATTAACTAAAGTGACAAAAATTAATTATGCACAAGTTTTAAGATGCGGTGATCATTCTTAACATGTGCTTCTTAATTGCTCTTGTATAATTTGTTTAGTTTTAGCTAAACAATGGATTCTGTGAAGGTATTGAGTCTGGAACTAACAAACTTCAAGTCATTTACACATTTACTTCTTGATGACTTAGAAAAAACATCACTGATTGTAATTGTGGGTGCGAATGGCACAGGAAAATCGAATATAATCGACGCATTCCTCTATGTTCTTGGAGAGAATCATCATCAGAACTTGCGTATACGTCGATTGACTGATCTAATTTATTCTTCATCTGCATCTGTATCTGCTGAAGCAACTACTGCTGACTGGTAAGTAAAATTATACTTTCTTTAGATCTAATCGTATTTAAAATTTTAACATCTATTTAGCTGCAAAGTTAAAATAAAATTTGGGATTGGCACAGAGGTGATTGTTTATGAACGTTCCACATCTAGAGATGGTACAAGTCAATATGAAGTAAACCATAAAGTAATATTAATTTTTAAAATAAAACTTTAAATTTAACTTATATATAATTTGTGAAACAGGCATGTTTATACAGTGATTATCTCGAAAGTTTAAAAACAATTGGGACCAACACAGCAGTGCGAAATTATTTCATTTTGCAAGGAAATATTCAAGATGTTGCAAGCATGTCAGATGTAAACATGACCCTATTCTTGGAGAAGATATCTGGATCTATACAGTTCAAAAAAGAACATGAACGCTTCAGAAAAAAACAAGAAGAAGCTGAGCAAGAAATGATGAATAAACGTGCTACAAAAAATCGACTTAACAATCAACTCAAGAAAGCAACATACCAAGAGGAAAAGTTTCAACAATCTACAGAATTACAAACGAAATTGGTGAGTTAAAATATTTTCTTTTTATAGATTCTAAATTTATTTAATGACATATTATAGGAGAAAGAAAAAGTTAAACTGGCATTGTTTATTGCTTATCAATTAAAAAATCAGTGCATTGCTGATCAAAAAAAAATTGATGATAATAATCTTTTAATAGAACAGTTAACAATGAAGCATGAAGAGTTACAAGAAGATTTGGCATTGGAATGTTCAAAAAGTGCTTTGAATAATAATCAACTAATAATTACTAAAAGTAATTTATCCGAAATTGTAAGTTCTTGAATTTAATTGAAACCGTAGCGTAAATATTAATGTGTTTGTATTTTTAATGAATTAGCAAAATAAGTATGATGAAATGAGTTATAAAGTGTCGAGTCTTAACCAAACTTTTTCGCTAAAAAATACTCAAATGGGGAACATAACAATTGAAATAGATCGTTTGAATGAACAGCTTCGAAAGAGCAAAGAAGAACAGTCGCGGCAACAATTAGCTGTGTTACAAACCCAAGAAGATGAATCCATTGTTTTACAAACATTGGACAGGATTCGTGAACCTTCCGATGATGCTGTAGCTGAATACGAACAACTGAAAACTGTCGTTGTTCAACGTAGTGCTGAAGAAAGCACGATATCTGATGCTCTCTCCGAAATGAAGCAACGTGTCATTCAATTGCAACTTGATATCCATTTAAAACAACGTCTTCGTCTTATAAATTGTTTGAGTAGCAGTGAAGAGTTTGCAAGTAAATTACAATCTAGATGTTCTGAGTATAAAGATAAAGTTGATGAACTTGAAAAAACTTTATTGAATAAGAAAAAGGAGTGCTGTTTTTCTGTACCAGAATTACGTAAAAGCAGTGATAAAATTCTGTCCCAATTGAAGGAGCTAAAGAAGAAAATGTTAGTAATGGAGGAAGTTTCAAGTGATGAGCAACGACAAACTGATGAGGATTTAATAAAACAATTTGATGGAGTGGTACGTAATTTTTTTGCTTTTTATTAAAATACTTATAATAAACAATTGGTTTGTTTGTAGACTGGACGCCTAAAGGATCTAATTGATGTTAAAATCTCTAAAGTGCGTTACCAATCGACCGTATTTTCAAAACTGTTGGAAATCTTGAACAATTTCGTTGTTGACACCTTGACTACCGCGATGCGTTGTGCGTCGTATTTATACGCGACAGTTGGTGGTGAGGCAGTCCCTAATTTCATGATTGAATCGGGTGAATCTTATGAAGAATCCGCCGTTATTGATAATGTACCACACATAGATTTAGTTTCTAGTATGTTAGAAAATAAACTCGCGGCTCAAGTTGTTATTAACCAAAATCAAGACTCAATTGTGGTATCTGATGTTAAACAAGCACATAACATGTCATCGGATCTTAATAGAAGGTTCACTGTAAGTATTAACCTCACTTAACCTAAAAATATGATTACTAAATTCATTACTTTCAGACAATGGCAAGGAATGGACGGTGTTATGAAAAAAGTGGCATGGTTATTATTTGCAAACCTATTTCTTACACCACTGAATGTTCTAAGGAAGGAATGAATAAGATACTGGAAAATATTGTAAGTAAAAATTATTGTTCGATAAAACTAATTATTGTTTAATTGTGATATCAATCACAATGTTACAGAATAACAATGTTACAATCATCTAATGTTACAGAATGCATTAACCGATCAGCTCATTTGTTACCAAAAACAAATTCATGATAGTGCAAGACAATACGAACATAAATTAAAAATGTCGCAAACAAAGTCTGAGCATACTCTCTCTACAACAAAATTGTCAGCATACCGTCGTAAGCTGGTTGAGGTGAAAAAGACTTGCAATAAGATGCAATCGGAGTTAAATCAAGAAGATAAAGAGGTAAGGTTTGATTATATTGTCGACAATAAACGTCATAATGTTTAACTTGTAGATAAAACAATTGCAAGCTGAATTAAGCAGTGTTAATGTAGCAATTGTTTGCAACACGGAACAAATTGAAAACGAAGTGTTTGCTCAATTTTGTACTACATACGGGTTTAATAATATTCGTGAATTTGAAGAAACCGCGTTTAAAAATAAACGTGGTCAACATCTCACTGAACTTAATTCAATTCGTGCTAAGGGTGAAGATTTGAAAAAAGCTCTGGCTTCTATTAACGATGAAATTACAAAAAGTAAGTCAAAAGGTTAAGGTTTGAACACATTTATTAAATTTTGTTTTATAGTTGAAGAAACTTTAAGTTTACGTAAAGTAAATTTATTACCATTACAAGAAGAAAGTCGTCTTCTTGAAGAAGAACTCAAACAAATTAAAGGCGAACAACAGAAAACCTTGAAAATAATTGACAAATTGTTAGCTTCGCAGGAAAAACAAGATCAACCACGCATTGCGTACCAGAAAAACGAGTTAAAATTACGCGAGCTAATCGCAAAGACGGAATGCGATTTGGAATGTGCGAAAGCCACTCGGAAAGATCGCGAGGCTGAATTGAACAACACACGTGATACGCAACGTTTACACTTTCAAACATGCAGAGTAAATTCACGTAAATTAATTCGCAGAAATTAATTTTGTAAACGTGTTTTTATTTTTTTTTTCAGAAGCACAACATTAGGCTCCCGAAACAAGGAAATGATAATGATTTTGCGTCTACCATTGAAGAAATTGATTACGACCAACTCCCATTAGCATTGAGTCGTGTCTTAGCTCAACACAAATACGACGAAGCAGTGGAAAATATGGATGCAAAAATTAAGACAATACAGGACGAAATTAAAAAATTGGGACCTACAAATGCCGTAGCTTCGGTAGAAAAGGAAAATTATAAACTAGAATTTTTGGTCGCAAAACAACAGTTTGATGAAGCTATTTCCATACTGCCGGGGTTGAAGGAAAAAGTGAATAAGCTGCATACACAACGTACGGATAAGTTGACACGTTGTTTGGAACATCTTTCTACTGCGGTTGATCAGAACTATAAGAAATTATTAAATTCGCAGGCTGCTTGTGCTTTGATTATACCTATGAATCAAGATAGTCCTTATTCTGACGGTATTTCTTATATGTGTTCTGTCCCAAATAAGTCGTTCACTGCGATTAGGGATCTTTCAAGTGGAGAGAAAAGTATGGCGGCTCTTGCGTTGTATTATGCACTCAGGGAATACCATCCGGCACCTTTGTTTCTTTTGGATGAAGTAGATGCACGATTGGATTGTGACAATTTGGGTAAATTGGCTTGTTTTCTTTCTGGACATCGCCGTGAAGGATTGCAAAGTTTTGTTGTTACGCATAATCTACAAGTTGCTGCTACTGCGGATGAATTACTCACGATTGTTGTTGACGAGAAGGTAATTTTCTTTGCATCGCGTTAGTAAATCTTTAAAATAATGTAGGAAATGTGTTTACATTTTTTCCAGGAGGATTTGATGGAACAGCGCCTAGTGAAGTTAAGTTTGCAGGAATATTGATAATGTACTCTTTTTTCGTTTGTCTTTGAAATCAAATCAAAGTTTTGTGATTAATATTTGTCATTATTTGATGGTAAATGAGAAAAATTTTAATTGTCGATTTTTGTGATATTCAAGTTATATGAGTAACATTAACGTATTAGTATTGATGGAAGATTTGATGTAATTGCAATAAAATCGTTGCATTTATATCATTTTTATTATTTTGTGCACTGTCTTTAGTCGATTTTCGCGATTATTAATGCTTTTAATTATATCTGTAGGAATACGTTCAGTTACAATTATTTTATATTGTAACTCTATGTTGTAGAATGTACAATGGCTAATTCTAATTTTCACGCACCGTCATGAATAGGAAATGGTGTAGTGGTCAATTTGGTGGTTTATTGAAAACACGTCATGGTAAATTGCTTATATCTCCTCTAAATAAAGCTTTTCTAGGCTTTTCAGTGCATTGACATTTTTTTATTCTTTAGAATTGTTTAGAATTTAATCTAGTTGACATTTAAATAAAAGTTTGGTTTAAAATAGTATAAACATTTTCGTACTTACAGTGCCATCTCACGGCGCCCTAACCAACTTTATTGCAAGGTTACCAACTATAGGAATACAAATCCACTTTATTTGACTAATGCAACCAAATATGTTACTAAATCTAGGGCTTTTCAGTGCATTGACATTTTTTTTATTCTTTAGAATTGTTTAGAATTTAATCTAGTTGATATTTAAAATACAAGTTTGGTTTAAAATAATATAAACATTTTCGTACTTACAGTGCCATCTCACGGCGTACTAACCAACTTTATTCCAAGGTTACCAACTATAGGAATACAAATCCACTTTATTTGACTAATGCAACCAAATATGTCACTAAATCTAGGGCTTTTCAGTTTGCTTTTCAGTGCATTGACATTTTTTTTATTCTTTAGAATTGTTTAGAGTTTAATCTAGTTGACATTTAAAATACAAGTTTGGTTTAAAATAGTATAAACATTTTCGTAGTTACAGTGCCATCTCACGACGTACTAACCAACTTTATTGCAAGGTTGCCAACTATAGGAATACAAATCCACTTTATTTGACTAATACAGTTCTAAATTTTTTTATAGTTAAATAGTTCCTTTTTAACCTATGACTAAATTTAATCCAAGAAACATCCCCGAAGTATATTTTTTCGGCGTTCAAAGTTGAGCAATTTTGTGGTTTTTGGAAAACACGTCTTAGTAAATTGCTTATATCACCTCTCCACCAATTTTCCTGTTTTAATTTTTCTTTTATAGTTAATAAATAGTTCCATTTTCGTACTTACAGTGCCATCTCACGGCGTACTAACCAACTTTATTGCAAGGTTACCAACTATAGGAATACAAATCCACTTTATTTGACTAATACAACCAAATATGTCACTAAATCTAGGGCTTTTCAGTCTGCTTTTCAGTGCATTGACATTTTTTTATTCTTTATATCTCCTGCTTATATCTCCTCTCTATATTAACCAATTTTCCTGTTCTAATTTTTCTTTTATAGTTAAATAGTTCCTTTTTAACCTATGACCAAATATAATCCACAAAACATCCACGAAGAGTTTTTTTTCTGCGTTCAAAGTTGAGCCATTGTGTGGTTGTTTGAAACTGTTTTAGTATTATGTATTTAACGCATCAACTACTATGATTATTAGCGCCGAAACTGTTTTGTATGTATTTTCTATATTGATATATTTATATACTAATAAAAGCAATTTACTTTGTATGGTTTTGTGGTTTATTTATTACCTATTTTATTGTTTTCAGCTTTATTATATCAATGAACAAATAACTGG
>JARJDS010017786.1:0-38128 GCA_030264155.1 Atheta pasadenae | reverse complement strand
TTATTATTTATTATTTATTATTTATTATTTATTATTTATTATTTATTATTTATTATTTATTATTTATTATTTATTATTTATTATTTATTATTTATTATTTATTATTTATTATTTATTAGAATTGTTTCGTCATACATCATATACGTTTAATATTCAATAACATGTTTTAGTTTTTACTTTAGTTTTTAATATGTCGATGCACTTTTTTATATTTCGATGCACACAGTTTATATTTCGATTCAATGTCTTCTCTGCTAGTATTGGTTGTTTCAGGTAAAAACGGTTGTAAAATGCCGGTTGCAAGACTTGCTTGCAAGCTTAGCAAACAAGGGGTCTTCTTTTGTGTCACAATTTCTGAGAATTCTTGGCCTTGCTTTTACTTGTTCAACATGGCGAATACGAAACGTGGTTTTGTTGTTGCTTCTATGTGTAGTGTATTCTGGGGCGGAAGTTTTTGATACTCAATTCCCAAATCTTACTGCCAAACGGTTCTGCTTGTGTATTTTGCATCGTCATCGAACTGGTTATTGGTGAAATTCGGTGTAATCAATTTGTTGTTTCAACAGTATTTACTCTTGAAAGATTGCGCAGGTATTGCGCTGCACGACGTGAAATCTATTCAGGTTTTAAACTTATACTGACGGGAATAGCTCGTAACCATAATTAGTAACAGTGCCAACTGGTGCCAACGCAACACTGAATTATGATTAAGTAAGTGCGAAATTGTAAAGCAACGGAAAATAATCCCTACCACTTTGTCGGTTGTACCCAGTACCACCCAGTAGTACCAACAGTCGACATGTCTCTTGTTCCCTATATAATTCAATTCAAAAGACTATTACATATAGCAATTGCAAAAGATTTGTTTATTTTTCAAAAAAGATTTTGTGACTCGCCTGTTTGTACAGAGAATGTAAGTGAAGAAAGACCAAATATACTAGTTTGTATACATGGTTACCACCAGGTTTATGTTGGTATAGATTTAGTTTCGCATTGATATCGGTTATAGTCGCATTTGGTCGGCTGATCATGCGCGCCGTGCGCGGCGGTACTTCCATGAGGCAGAATCTATTACGGCCAAGGCATGGCCAAGGCCATTAAGTTTAGTTTGTCCGAGACGCGTCTGAGGCGCTGCACTCGTCGGACGCACTCGTCAAACCGAGCCTCCACGAATCATTTCGAAGATGCGCTTTACAAATAAAAACAAAGTTGTGAAAACCTAATACTTGGTAACGCCATTGTAGTGGTTTAATCTGCTAAGTATACAAGTGCGATTATTATTTCATCATGAGAACCCGTTGTTGTGTGCCTGGTTGCTCCGTTTCTCGAAAAAATTCAATTTTACATCCTTTTCCAAATCAGATTTTGAGGTATATATTTCAAATTTCAAAAAATGGTTAGAGTTTGTCAAGCGGGATGATTACGCACATAAATCATAAAGACTTCGCAAAGTTTAGAAAGAGCCACTTTGTCTGCATTTTGAAGATTCACAAAAGTTTAATGCATCAAAAATCTTAGGAAGGATGCTATTCTAACTATATTTAAACCAATTGGTAATATACTATACAGCATGTCAATAATTTATTACTACATTTGTGTTTTTTAAGGAAATCTTGATCAAATTAAAAAAGTTGAATTAGGGTCAATCTTTATTAAAGCGGGATTACTTGGATACAATTGGTAAATTATTATTCATTTAACTTTTAACTTATTACTTTATTACTCTATCTAAGATATCTCTGATGTAAACAAGATCTCCCGTTGTTCCGGAAAAAAGGAGCAGACATAAGTCTAAAGAAACAGGCATAAAACCTACATCATTGGTTCAATTACAAAAGATTTGTTTACTTTTCAAAATAGATTTTATGACTCGCCTGTTTGTAGCGAAACAATGAACTTTCCCGACATAACAAATTCAGCGAGTTTTAGCAAATCAATGGTATTTGCAACCTTTTTCTTCAATACATTATCTTGCATTTTTCTTTTAGAAATAAACTATAAGATGCATGCTGCCAGTCTCAGATTCATGTCTCCTGAATGCAAAACAATTCTTGTTCAGGCGCGAGACATTCAAAGAAAAAACGTCATTTTAGAAAAACAACGAACAAACTACATTCAACAAATTAAAGAATTAAAATCGTTATCTGGAATAATTGAACAGATAGGAAACACTGTCAATAACAGTACACAAGCCTTCATTAAGGCACAAATAACAGAGCAGCAGAAAACTCCGAAAAGTAGACGGTATGCAGACGATTTTAAGCTGCAGTGTCTTACCTGGATGAAAACGTCACCGAAATTTTATAAAGTTCTTCGTAAGGAGTTTGCACTCCCACCAAAAAGAACATAATTAAACTTCTGGAAAATGTTCCCATTAAGTTGGATTAAATTCGGCAATTATTTTTACCTTACAGGAAAGAGCAAGTTTATTATGCGAGCTTGATCGGACATGTATTCTGCTTTGGGACGAAATGTCTATCGAACCAAATTTACTCTGATATTATTCTTAATTAAAGTATAACATTAACATTTTAATATGTTTTTAGTTACGACAAGGTCACAGGCACCATTGAGGGCTTCGAAAATTTAGGCGAGAGCCCAACGACTAATTTCGGTCAACACGTCTGTTATTTTTTTACGTCAAACAGCATGAAGGGTTTTTAACCCTTTTAAAAGAAATATTAAAAATGTTCTGGAAAATGTGTTTGAAGCAGATTTTAAAGTTGTTGGTACCTGTTGCGACCAGGCTCAGCCAAATTGCGCCGCTATCAGAGGATTAATAGAAGAGGGTCGCGCTGATAGTATGCGAAAAGAAGAGGAGTTTAGAAGCCCTGGTTTTTTTCTTTATTTTACATTTATATGACCCTCCACACTTGTTATAAACACTAAGAAACAATTTTGAAAATTCTGATATTAAATTTAAACATATCCTGGGTTGATTTGGTGGCGCTGTACAAAAAAAATTGTGCGATGTCTGGATTTAATCTGCTTCCACAATTGACCGACATACACATTTACCCAGAAAAAATGTAAAAAATGAAAGTAAAAATGGCAGCACAAATATTTTCGGACAGGGTTGCTTCTGCACCATCTTATTCTTTATTAATTCTTTTTTGGGTCGTAAATTTTAGCACCGGAAAAATTTAGTAATACGGCAGGTGGAACAGCGCAATTTTAGAAAATAGTTAAACAACTATTTGACAGTATAAACGACCATCTCAAATATCCCAGGAAGGGCAAATTTTTGAGATGCGCCGTAAATGAAGAACATTTTACATTCTGGCGAACGGCTTTAGATGTGCTACGCTCATGTGTATTCGTTGGCTCCACCAACCATAAAGAATTGGCAAAATTTTATTATAAACTTTGAAATTCAATCAAAAAAATTAATTAATAACGGCTTCGAATATATCATACCAAATCAAGATCCGATTGAAATTTTTTTTGGTAGAATAAGAGTCTTGTCGAGTTTTATTGATCTCGAACAAGTGAAATTCAAAATGCGAATTTTAAAATCAATCCTAAAAGCATAAAAGAAACATGTGCTATTAATGCCAACGTTGCCGGTTTCTTAATCACAAATATAAATTTTTTAAACAATCAACTGTGAAGCATGCCGGGAGAATCTGGTAGTCAGAGTCAGCCAGAACATTCATTCATAACAGCCAGAGAAAAATATCAAAATTCATTAATACGACCTAAAATTAATAACAAAAGTGCAAAATATTAAAGTCGCATCAATAAATATAGTCAAATCGTTTGTGAAATTAGAAAATGACAAATGCACACAACATAACGCCGAAGAAATGATTTTAAAGGAAATTTGCAATATATACTTCTACAAATTTGTTAAGGATATTAACACAATTATGAGTGGGAAGTGGTGTGGAGTCTAGAAGAACATCCTTTATGAAAATGCATTTAAATTATCAGTAACAACGAAAAAAAAAATCAGCGGTGCAAAAGATAAAAAAACTTCAATAACAATAATAAAAATATTTGATAATTAACTTTTGGAGCTTGTATCATTATTCCAAAAATGCTTTTACTACTGTAATTTCAAATTGACTGGGATACTCCTGTTCCAAACACAATAAAACTCAATTGGTTAAAATTCTATAAAAGCATAAATTTACGAAGTTCAATTAAAATACCAAGATGTTGTAAGAAGATAACTCGATGTAACCCTCCTTGCCCATGCCCTATTTATTTGAGAACTTTTGCGTTTTGCGCTGCGAGACGGGCAAATCGAGGAAGTGGATGAGACCGGTTGGTTCTCGCTGGCTAGACCAAGCCACAAAGAACGATCTACGATTATCACAGTTATTGTTTGTGTTAGTGCGTAGTCATTTATATACAACTCATTCAGATTATCTGGACACACAATTATGAATGAGTTAGTAAAGTATGCACAATATCTGGGTCTCGTCATTAAAAAGAAGAAAGTTGGGTTTCTGCCTCTATAATCAATTATGGTAAGGAAATCCTCTATTATGGAGCATACATGCCGCAGGGTTTAAAGAGAATAAATAGCAAAAACATTTTCAGATGTTAATGAAGTATATCCAACTATGGCAACCAACATCTCTACTTTGCAGACAACAGGAACATCAGCTGCTCAAACGAGTTACAACATGTGGGTTCCATATTTCATATGTCAATTTGAAACATTAATGATGATGATGATGATGAGAGAGTCTAGATACTCAATTTTGTTAGATGGACCTTTTATCCTAAAAAAGATTATAAACGAAAATGGGTCTTTATTTAATTAAATAAACCATTCAACATCAACCCACTATAACTATGCCTAAATTAGAATTAGACGCAGCATTACTATTATCAAAACTGTTTTCTAAAGTTATAAATAAGATCATTGCAAATTGAAATTAAGAATGTTTTTGTGGACAGATTCGGAAATTACAGTGTTGCCTGAAACATTATTGCCCAAATAAATTTTTGCAAATATTTTTTGCAAATCGGTTCACAAAAATAAAATACATGCAAAAGGTATTTGGTCACATGTACCATCCGGAGAAAAACCAGCCGATCTAATAGGTTTAATACCCAACAAAATTATTATTTGTGGTGAAATGGTCCTCACCGGTTCAATGACGATAAAAATAAATGGTCCTCACACACACCAGATGTCGACGTTGTTGATATGAAAACTACTTTCCTGATATAATACTAAATAATTCCTAATAATAATAAATTCATCTAGATTTTCCAAATATAAACGTATACACTGTTGTATATGAGTGAGTCAGAGTAAACGTCAATTGTTTTAAAATCGAGATAAAACCATTTTTGACTGGAGACAAAGCTCTTTTCTCTGTTATATTAAACAAAGTCACTATATCACTCTTAGATGGCATGTCTTTAATGAAACAAAAAAAATGTCGAAGCACAAATGAGCCAAGTCTAGTCCAGCTCTTCCTACCACGAGTCCTTGTTAAAAGAACAGAAATTGAGAGTACTCAAAAAGCACATCTCATTAAAGCAAACACGATGAGGAAATCACTTGGGCTAGAAGAATCCAGAGCCTCCGCTGAACAATTTGCTCATTTTTTGCTTACAAAAAGCTTTAGCGGTCCCAAAGCTAACAACTTCTGTTGCTATATGTTATTATAAGCGTAACATGTACGTTTATTTCTGTGTTCACAGGACATTGCGTCCGTTCTGGAAATCCATCTAAAGAAACACGCGTCTTCACACCGCTCCATTAACCTTTACTTAGATAGTTACGGGGGACAGAATAGTAACATAAACATTACCCTGACATTACTTCGGCTGTGTTGTGACGAAAATATGGCCGTGGAGGAAATCGTGCCACGCTTCATGGTATCAGGACATTCATACCTGCCCAATGACTCAGATTCTGGAATGATGCAACAAACAAGGACAAGATTGTGTATGACCCGGAAGACTGGATCGAAAACATTAAGAGATCAAAGAAAAACAAACCTTTTGAAGTAGTTGAGTTAAAATATATGGACTTTCTGTCATCAAAACATTATCTTACAACATTGTCAATGGGAAGAAGGATGTAAATGGCCTCCCAGTAAATTGTTTGAGAATGCAGACAAAGAAGTTTAAACGGAATCATCCATTTTCCGTATTTATTAAAGAATGTGCCAACTGTTACCTTTCCTTACTTTGTGTTACAAATGAGAAAATGTAAAAGTTAGTTATGTTATATTTTTTACATAAGTTTGCAATGTATATGGTGGGATGATTGACGGTTGGTGCTAATAAATAAAGGTTGACAAAGGTTGGCAAAATTGGCGAGGATTGTGTAGGCTTCGTACGTACCCGTTAGTTACGATTACAAACCCGATGCCCGTCAGGCTACAAAGCGGGCACTGAAACCTCTGATAGCACGACGGTACATCATGGAATTCACTCACCATAAAACATCGGCCGAGGACGCGAATGGCTCGCGTCGATGCGCTGAGGCAGTTGAGTGCGCGCGTGCGACTTGCTTTATATGCGGTAACATTAGAAGACGACGTCGAATGCACGAAATAATTGCGATATTAGCACAGACGGTGGCGGACGCGAATCGAGCGTTAAACTATGAGATGGACGAGGGAAGGTTGTCGCGGTTCACTATCAAGCGGTAAAAAGCTTTCAAGGACTTATACGATCGTAGCCTTGTCACCATTCATGGATGAAATGCCACAATCTTCGCTAACTTATGATGGGAAACATCCTGTAGAGAGGCTTCGCACGTACCCGTTAGTTACGATTATTAGGAAAATTAAGCATGTTCGATAAGCTGGTCACTCTTCATGAGTAGATGTGATTGTATGCCAAGTATATTTGGCCGATTGCCGGTCGTAATTTAGTTCGGAGTGTCATTCGCCGGTGTCTCACTTGTTTTAGGGAAAAACCAACCTTCCACATTTTTTATTACGCCACAAATGGGTCAGTTGCCTTTTAGTCCTATCACGCTATCGCCGCCATATGCCTAGCAAAGGTATCTCGACGTAGTTTCCGAGCTGACTACTTCTTGCATGACGACGCTTTATTTCGAGGAAGCGAGTCGGATTTTGACAAAGCTCCACACATATCTGCTTAATAACTCGTTTGCATTAGGTGAAAAATCGCTTTGGTGGGCATCGACGTGAGTGGAAGTTTATATAGGCTCCTCAGTTAATTCCCCGGAAATAACTACAGCGCTCAACGCAAACCTTTCGAATTCTCAAAACAAGTTTCAGGACTTGGTCCAGCTTTAGTCAGATTGGGATCGCTGCAACCCGATGAAGTACATGAGTCGTAGAATTTAATAATAAAAAAGGGTTCAATTTGAGACCTATGCGAAGTTAGCCACGGATTTCAGGTAGCCCAGCAATTTATTTGTCCATAAGAAATACATGGGAAAGTCACGAAAATCAAAATATTTCTATCCTGCAACAGAGTCGCCCACCTATATGTTACATATTCTGAAAGCTTCATTCTCATAAGAATTGCATTGAAAATTGAAAATTATTTTGTGTCTACAATTTTTGTCCGATCAGCACCAAATTTTTACTAGCTCTTAAAAATAGCCTAAAAGCCTTCATAACAAATTTGGAGCAGATCAGACAAAAAACCACGCGTTTTGGGGGTCCCTCGTTTCAGTTTTGCAAGCAGAAATGTTGATGTAGGTTCTTACTTTTATTAGATTTTTCCTTTATAATTTAAACCAATATTATATATATATATATTCAATACCCTATCATAGAAAACAGTAAGTAAACTTTTTATTTCTTTACTCCCCTCGACCGCCCCTTCCCCTCTCCTTGCATTTTTTTTATTTTTTAAAATATGTAATTTTTATTCACAGAAAACAAAAGAACGCGGACAAAATTCAGCCAAGATAACCTACAGCGACTTATTGCGGCATATAATGCGAATCCAAACCCAGCGCTTGAAACCAGACTTGCGCTGGCAGCCACCCTGGGGGTGGAAGAAAAGGTGGTGCGGGTCTGGTTTCAGAACCGGCGCCGGCGCGTTGGTGTTCGTAAGTAATTTTCAATGCAATTCTTATAGGAATGAAATACAAAAATTGTAAACACAAAAAAATGTACAATAACTTCTAAACTACTTGTCCTAGATTTTATCCATATTCAGAAATCGATTCAGCGTTAAATTTTCTATAAACTCTCTAAATTGTAAATAGCTACGACAAAATTTCGAAAAGTTATTAAATGCCAAAAAAAAATTTTGTGGACAAAATTTTCTAACCTCAGTTTGGCATTTAATAACTATTCGAAATTTTGTTGTAGCTATTTAAAATTTAGATAGTTTATAGAAAATTTAAGTTTTTATATTTATAATAATTGTGAAATCTTGAATTTTTAAACTTTAAAAAAAATATATATTTTTTGGGGTCACCCCCCTCGGTCGATCAGTCTGAAATGTGCAGGTACCTAACGTTTCAACGCCAATCTGTCTTTTCGTAAGAATTAATAATTGAATTTAAATTATTTATTAAAAATGTCTCGTCGCGTGTCTAGATTACGAGATTTGTTTGAATTATGTAAGTATTTTTTCCAAGTTTTTCCGCCGTTTTTTGTTTTTTTTACTTTTAAAATCATAAAATTTTTTCAAAAAAATTTTGGTCAAATTTCGATTTGAATAACTTTCCTAAATTTTGTCGTAGCTATTTAAAATTTAGATATAATATAGAAAATTACACGCTGAATCGATTTCTGTATCTGGATAAAGCCTAGGATAACTTTACTTTTTTTAATTTTGTTTTTTGTGTAGAGTTCGAAACAGATTTGCTAATTTTTTTTATTTGATATTTCAGACAATCTAGAACCATTGCAAATTCCTCCTCTTCCTGTCCTGTCTCTTCCCCAAATGTAACCCCAGCCCTACCACTCATTTCCCCCCTTCCAAGTACCCCTAATTCACCTTGCCATGTACCTGCCCCAGTCCCTTCCATCAGCTCCGGTTCCCAAGAGCCAGGTTGCTCATTTTGGGAATTCGGAGTTCCTCTGAACACATCCCAAGACTCCTCCTCAGACCCCTCCCCAGTCCCTTCCCCATTCGAGGAGGAGCCACAGCCTGTAAAAAGTAAGCAGTCTAAAAAATTTAATTTGATCAATATTAATTACTTTATTTTTTAATTTCCAGAACAGCGTGGGAGGCCCGCGCTGCCCCGGCCTCCGATAGTGCGCCCGACCGATGAAAATCTGGCAAAGGTAGCACTCTTTACCAAACACAAGACGTATAAGAAAAACCAGGGCGAAACCTGCCACCACTGCCGCACGCGTAGCCTCGATGTCAAGGCACATTGCACGGATCGAGGCTGCGTGGGCGTGCAGGGTGTATTTTGTGGGGTGTGCCTGCGGGTTAAATTTGACATTAACATCAACGAGGTGTTGAAAAAAAAACAGTGGCGGTGTCCTGTTTGCCAGGGCTGCGTATTGCACAACTTCATCCGACGAAAGGAAGGTATTAATTTTTCCTCTGCTTATACAATGTCGACGAAAAATAAGATTTTGAATGCAAGCAAAACACGTGATGATATAACAAATTATGTTAACTGTTAATCTTGTGTAATGGCAATCTGTGCAGGTGTCAATGATGGCTTCTTTTCATAGTAAGCTATGTTATACTTAGTAGTGGTATAATTAGTGCCAAAGTAACCAAGCAGCCCCAAAAGGCAAAGTTCACCTATACGAAGTTACCCATGTATGCAGAACCCAACATTAAGAGATTCTGCAACTGCGGTCTTAACCATACAGCAAATTATACAGGATGCCCTGTTTACAAAGCAAACCAACGATGACCCAGGCCGCAGCAGATAAACCTACAAATCCGGTCTAACCAAAGCCCACACTGCCCCCATACATACATACCAACCGGAGTAACAACATCCATAACCACAACAAGCAAACGTATACAAGTATTCTCCAACAAGATTCTACAACCCAGCAACTGTCCCAAATGACGCTCGTACTCATCGAACAAACAACTTCCAGGAACTCACAGCTTCCATGCAACAAATACAGGACATGCAGCGCCAACAAATGGTGACCTTGGCAAAATTAATTAAGCCATTCATACCCTCAAACTGGTACAATGGAACGCAAATAGTATTGTAAACCACAAAACAGAACTTTTTACATACCAACAAATATATCATGTCGATTTCAGAAACTCTCTTACACGTGCTGCAAATCTAACTACACTGACAACATTCATATAGAGTTTGCGATAAGCACTTTACTGAAAAGGATTTAAAATGTTTATCAGTTCCGTCCATACGTCCAAAGGAAGGATCGTTCAGGTTTTTAGTGCTACTGTTGGACATTGATTGATGCTATCTAGTAGTAATATAACGCGTAAGCTACATTATACATACCTATGTGTTTAATACCAAAGTAATCTAAATAAATATTATAATTGTAGGCGGTTTCAAATATCCCGAGGGAACAGCAATGTTCGTCAACCTAATGAACGAACGAACGATAGCGTCAATGAGAACAGGGCCACTCTTGCATTTAGGAAACCTCTCCGCTGTGGCGTTACACCAACAACAGGGCATCGAAAGTACTAGGCTCGCGCAAAGGAGGTCCTAAAAACCATGTACTTTGCTGACGGGCAATTGGATAATGCTTCTAGAAAACCTTGAGTATTTGTGTAACAATTTCTATGCTCATGAATTTATTTACGTTATGCCAAAATATTGCAACAAAGATTCCTTGGAAAATTTCATTTCTTGGATCCGGAATTATGGCATAAGGAATGTAAACCCAACAGCAACGTCATGTTATCAGTGATTTGCGAACTTTGTTGGACAAGGGTGGATCGAATTGCGTTGTTGTGGGGGATGTTACACAATACATAGATGAAGAATTTAAGTTTAATAAGTAGTTTATGGATGAATTGCAAGGTATGTTCAAAGAATGATTGGGCAATGTAAATTGTGTGAATGGGATCTATTTACAAATCAGATGGATGTCTTAACACGACTATATAACGGTTGCCGGGGTAGATCCATTGCTGGTTTTAGGCTCTGGGTTTATTGAGACAGTTTCTGCATTGCATATTATGAATTTGTCAGCGAAGTGCCTCACATCAAACACGTATTGAAGGAGCTCTCGAGCATATATTATCTAGGTCTTGTTTACGTCTAATTGTGAGATGACATTCACAAGTATGTCCGAAATATTAATAACCTTTCAAAAGGTAAAATTGAGGAAGTTGCGAATGATGAAATTTGTGTGAATGCGAAGAATGTTTGCTTGAAATTACGAAGTAGGAAATTAGGTGTAAGCAAATGAAAACAATTCAATATGTAATTGTTAGTATGTTTAAATTTATATTATTTTTAATTTTGAGGATAATGAGTGAAAGAAGAATCCAGCGAGAGCAACAATGAAAACTACAATCGCTGAAGAAGGAGAAATGCAAACAATGATGACAGTCACTAAAAAAAAAAAAGACAACTTAAACGGATGAAATAATGTTTGTGCGTGAATTTGTGGGCATTTTTGAAAATAAATTAACTAAACTAAATGCATGTTTACTTTCGACACTTTGTTCTGAAATTTGAAGACTGATACTTTAAAAATTAACTGTTTTTATTAAGCCATTATGACGTCATTGAGTTAAAACTACTAGCGTTGACGAAAGGGCAACGCGATATTTTAGCAACCGAGGTTGAAGCGCCAGAGACTGAGCTAAACACAAGTGGGGAGTACGCACCAGTTGTAAGGGAGGACATTTTAACGACAGTCCAGATTCACAAATGATAAGACGGTTGTACATCGAGCGAGGAGACTGCCACAACTTGAAGGAATGCAAGTCGGGCAAATATTAGAAACGTTGGAGCGATCGACTATAAAGCCGAGTAATTCACCCTTTTCAAGTCCACTTGTGTTAGTGGGGAAAAAGAATGGGGAGCAGTGGATGTGCGTGAACTATCACGATTTGAATGCAATCACTGAGCAAGAAAAATACCCCACACCAAAAGGATGGAGGATAATGTCGATCGGTCGAGTGGAAAGGTATTGTTGTGTTATATAATAAATAATAAGGTTTGAAACATTAATCTAACATTTAGATGACAAAAACTAGAAAAAAGCAGAGCCCATGTAAAGCATTGGAGGTTGATTATAAATGCAGCAATTACAAATCCCTGCATCATAACGAAAGGTTTTGGGTACCGATCGTGATCGGGTTACGTATCCAAAGATGTGGGCAAATCTTGTCCACGAATTAAATAACCTTGGTGGCCCTCTAAAGTCTGCACAACAATGGCAGAACGTAGGTTAAAATTTTGATAACTTAACAGTAATGAATATTCATCTATTAATTTAATTTTAAGGCTTGGACGATTGAGAGTATCCGTCAAAAGAAAGGCTGTCAATTTTCGGGCGGAGCAACAAGGCACAGGTGGTGGGATTAATAACGCGCCCCCATTATCTGAACTTAAGGAGAGCTTGGTTCAGTTAATAGGGAACACATGGATTGAGGGCGTAAAAGCCAGAAGGTTTGTTTGGTTCGGGGTACGTTTTGAGATGAACATAATAAATCTGCAGAATAGAAATAATATAAATGTTTTAGCCTGTCCTTTCCCGACCTCGCCATCATTACCTTCGCCACCGTTAAATTTTTGATAACTTAACTTTAATTAATATTCATCTATAAATCTGAGGTTAGAACGTTAACCCGACCTCGTCCGCTTTTAGCCAGGCGTACCTGAGCACGCCAATTACGAACCTTGCGGGGGTACACTCACGGGGGGCTAA
Source organism: Atheta pasadenae (assembly GCA_030264155.1). Lineage (NCBI taxonomy): Eukaryota > Metazoa > Arthropoda > Insecta > Coleoptera > Staphylinidae > Atheta > Atheta pasadenae. The sequence continues at coordinate 25,373 of JARJDS010017786.1, read as the reverse complement.
CTGCGAAGGGGAAACCGAAGAAATAGTACTACAAAACCTGAGAATGCAATTAGTTAACGAACCATCCGATTGTGATCTGAGTGTTGGGGAAGTAGTAATAGATGTAGGTTTTACTTTAGATTATAGTGATTCGAAAGTGTATGAGTCAGTTCTATCAAGCATGAATGAGACAATAGCAGAGATTGGTACAATTGAAGAATGCAAACGAAGAATCCGATTATGTTGTTAGAGACGATGAGAATTCACACTGCTAGAACTGCTCACTGCTGCTGGTTCTAGACTCTGGATTTATCACAACAAACACATTTTGAAAGAGCTCTGGAGCAATTCTAATATGAAGACGTGTAGGCGTTATTCAACCTGCGCCACCGTCGTGAACCGTCAGCATTTTATCAAATTAACGCCGTCTACAAAAGCAAGTGGAAAGTGCTGAACTCAGTGAGGGGAAAGTGAAGACCGGAGGAAGCAGAAAAGTGAAGACAAGTGGCGAAATCAGTTACAGAAACAAAGAGTTGGCTGATCATGAACGGTGAGTGACAAAAAAACAGAGCAACATAGAGGAAATGGCGAATACAGACAATAAGGCAGCGCAAAAATGGAGAGACTGGAACGAACGATACATACAAGTAGAGAGTACAGAGGAAAATACAAGGAAGAGAAATTGGAGAAAGAAAGGAGTGAATTATACTGGATATACCAGCTAAAAAAACATGGAAAGTCGTGAAAGGAAGAACAACATCGTTATGAAAGGAACAAGTCAAGTGCTTTATGCAAAAACAACTTATTGTAAGGGTTAACATTAAAATGGTAGTAAAGAAAAGCAGAAATAACGGAATAAATATCAACAAAGTAGAACTAGAATCGTTCGATGATAAGATTGCAGTAATGGAGAATAAATATAAATTAAAATGACGCCAGATGATGGCTTATACTTTTGTTTAGATGCAGAAAATTTTAATGCGAATTTTCCTTCAGATGGTGGCACTGTAAGGTGAACTGATGAGGCAATTTTAATGCCCTTTTAATTTGCACTAAATACGAGACGATATGTTTTCTTCCACATTCGAACTACAAAGTGAGGAGGAAAACTGTGCGGAAATAATTTAAGTCATGCTAAATTCGAGCATAGCGAAAACATTAGCAATTGATATTTTTTTCATACGTTTCTTTGTTCTTGAAATGAAATGCATTAATTAATTTAGATTTATTACTCATTATCTTTTCTGCAATAAACAAGACATCGAAGCAATTGAACATCATTAATAGTATTCCTGCAATTGTTTAATTTCCGCGGTTTACATACCCAGCTCTTTACTGGGTAAGCTTTAACTCCTAATACAAATTCACCATTTAAATAGTAAAGATAATTTGATATGGCCAGCATTATGGATGCAAATAATAAATAATCTAGAACATTTTAACTTCGTAATATAGTTGAGGATTTTGGAATCAGATTCAATGATTTTCAAAACCTTCCTGAACTTTTGGGATTTATTTTTTTCCTATCCATTCAAGAAAAAATGAATATAAAAAAGCATAAGCCAGAAAATTCCTGACACATTTGATATGGAACGCTCTATTAAGGCACTGAATTGCTGTATCCGGAGTTCCATCTAGAATAACCACAGATAGAAGTAGACAGTTCGAAGGTTTGTTTAAACCGAATGCTAGGTGTTCATCACTCGAAGACAACAACTTACCATCCCCGGGCAAATGGAATGGTGAAAAGATTCCATCGCACTATGAACGTAGCACTTAAGGCCAGTTTTGTTGGCCCTGAGAAATGCGAATAATGATCAACTTGTTTTCGGTAAAACCCTGAAGATGCCTGGGGAATTTTTTGATAAACAAACAAGACCTATAGTAGGCAACATCTTCTCTCAAAGTTGAGAACAACAATGAACCTAACCTACCAAAAGTAAATAACACAGTAACAGACTTTTATCCAGACTTGAAAAATTCAACTCACGTTTTCGTTCGTTCAGACGGCATTAAGCCCAATTTAGCATACCAATACGAGAGGCCATGCAAGGTAATCTCGCAAAGCAAGAGTGCAAGCCATTGCAAACGCGATAGGAACGCAAAATGCCACGCTGCGCGAAATGGTGGCGGCAAGTCAAGAGTTAATTTTTAACGTTTCGTGTTTTTTTTCATAATGGTTTTCATAATGGTTGTGATATGCAGTACTTTCCCCTAAAATAGAGGGTAAGTATTATTATAATTTTGGTAATAAATATATGGTTAAGATTTGGTGTAAAGATTTTTTTGGAAGTGGATAGAACAATAAATGTGTATCTAGTTTGTGAGGTCCACTTTTCCGGAGAAGATCTGTTTATCACACTACTTTAGTGAGCAATGGAAAGATATCAGATGCAGCATTAATATAAGTTTTATATTTGCACTGATCATTTTCAACTAAGAGATTTCGTGAATTTCAGTAATGAAAAGGTAAACAAGGGTGGTGCTGTGCCCTATAAAACAGAAGCAGTTTATTCTCTCTCTGCTCATCATTATTGTGCCAGTTATGTGTAATAATGAAGTACAGAAGATGAAATGTATAAGATTTATAGAGCAGTTCAAAGTAAAATGTGCGTAACAAAGTCAAAACTCACCAAAGAACCTGAGAGTTAAAAAAGTTGATAGCTAAAGAGTTTCAATTTGATGAACTGAATGATGTCACAAATACATTTCTGAAATCTCAGTTGCGAAATTGTAATCGCCCTGGGGGCAAGAAGAAGATAGACTGAGGATGGTAAAGTATTTTCTTTATCCATTTATAAGAGAAGTCATTTAAAACACTTTTTCCAAATTAATAACCAAACAATTGCTATTAATTTCGATGTACCACATTTATTAAAATGCACGCGCAATGCGGTTTTCAAAAGTTTAATTCGGTTTGATAATAATAAATTTGCAAGATTAGAACACGTTGTCGAAGCATATAAAGTTGATCAAATTTTAATGATAAATGCAGTTTCATGAAAATGAAGGTAAGCACGTTGCTCGTTTATTGCAACTGGTACACTGCCCGCCGAAGCAGCCAGACACCTCATTTTTCTTTATGGGATGATTTGCAGCCGAAAGTGGCAAATTTGAGAACTCTGGAGTTGTCATCTGGAAAAGATATCGCCAGTAAATTCCAATTCATCGAAGGCTGGCAAATTACTCTAAATAGTGTCAAGTACACCTTGGATTTCTTTATTTGAACCCTCGAAATTTAAATCAAGACCCTGTTGAAAATTGGGCAACATGGTGTTGTATCAACTACAAATCGAATCACCAATTCGTAGCTGCCCTGAAAACGGTTGTGTTGAATAATCTTTCCATGTCACATATAATTAGCATTCTAATTGTAAACCCGATAATGCGGAAACTTTGGAAAACTTCAAATCTTTTTTGACTCGTATACCAGATCGTGGGCAAAACGACAACGAAGCTGAGGATGCTCGTTTGGACGAAATCCAGAAATAGATGGACCTCGACGAGTCAGACTAGGTAACTTCGCTTTGTCGTACGTATCAGGGCATCTCATAAAAAAAATGAGAGTGGACCAGAGATTGTCAGAGGTGTCAGGAGGATTTTGTACCAACACAGTACATGTGAATTGTTATGTGTTTTTACTTGTGAGTGTGCCTGTTTTTGGTTTCCGTGTAGAAGATGCCGAAGAAGAGTACGAAAAAAACTGGCATGTTGTTGTTGCGTGTTAAAAAGATGTAACGCGCGAAAAATACAGGTCCCTTCCAATCCCGATCTCAAAACGACTTACTGTGTATCTGACGAATAACACCAGCGTGATTCGTTGATCACAACGAGTTCGATGCAGAGTGCGTTTGAAAATTCAAATGCGGATTTGTTGACGACTCGGTGTGACAACCATTTGACTGAGAGTGTGTGTTTCAGAATTCCGATGCGAATTTGTCAACGACTCCAAACGATAGTCACTTGGCCAGGAGTGCGATTGCGAATTCCATCGGGAATTTGTTCCTCCTCCTCTATCACGCATCTACGCAAAAGTGCATGCCACATTTGCGCAAGACGACGAGCGAATTTTGGACACGTCCAGAAATCGCCAGTGCATGGCAATGAGCGTTGCCGCTCTCGCATATCATTCGGCCATTAGAGGTGTGGACGAGCGTGAGCATCGACGAGATACTCATCTACGGTGATGCTCTGTAATGCTCATCAAAATGAGCGTGAACGATCGCCAACAGCATCGTCACGAGCAATTTTTAAACGTCGACGAGGTAGCGATGCGATTCGCATTTGAAGGCACATGCGTCGATGTGATCTTTTACACGACGGAAGACGTCGCACTGGAGATACCGTATGCGGGTCTGGTGGGACGCGGCGCGAATCACGCTTTTTTTCACGTCTACGTGAAGGTAAGTTCGACCTGCTGATAATGAAATTATCTGTAGAAAATTGAGAATCAACTCTGTGTAAAAAAAGGGCGATTGTAAATGAAGTCTGAACTTATTGGAACTTATTGAAACCCAATAACAACCAAAATTGAGAGGGAAATATTTAACGAGAGTTTTATATGTATGTTTATTATAGGTTAGATTTTAGTGACCGCCTGCGAATGCAAGCTCACGTAGACCTCAGTCGTGTGCTTTCAGAAAGTAGCATCTTATTAAATGTTATATTTTACATATATTTAGTTTATTAAATATTTTTAACTTGGTTCATTTTATTAACACTTATATAAGAATTATGAGTTTTTATTAAATCTCGTCACTTTAATTTTATATTTACTTAGAGTAATAATGCTTCTAAGAAAGCATGACTCTTTATTTCACCATTATTATTATTTAATTTTATTATTTTAACTTTTATAGTTGAGTTGTTTTTTAAGGTTATTGCAAATACGGATTGCTTCAAAGAACGCTAAAGCCACCAGCGGAATATGTTAAAATGTTTGCCACGCTTTGCGTCGGACATGACGCCTCGTGGAGCAGAAGATGAAAAAGAGGCTGATGCACAGAAATGTGCGGTCTTTTATAGTCGGCAACTCATGATTGATCGGTAGTGAGGGAAACTCTGAGCTGTCAATACAATGTTGCATGAAAGAGTGCACCAGGGACGTATTAAGTTATTTTTTATTTTACAGTGTTTTAAAGTTATTCCTCATTATAAACATTTTCTGAAATACTGAAGATATTAAATAGAATTTTAATTATATTTTTGCATTATAATTTAGGCCTAAGCCAACTATTCTTTACACGCACTAATTAGAAGCTTTAGTTCGACCCTGACTATTCCAAGCTTTGCGGCATTTCCGTTGAGAATGGCAACGTCTGCTACTCACAGCTGACTATATTATACTAGATGTTTACGAAAATCTCTTTAAGAATCAGCAAAAAGCGTTTTTCTTTTTTTACAAGGCATAACGTATTTAACACGTTAACATGATCAACAATTTACATTTATATTTAATTAGTACATGAGTACATGATCTTAGGAATGTCTGTTTGAAGGCCGCATAATGATGTTAACCATTAACAAAAATTATAAATAAATAACAATACTTTCAGGACCTTTCTATTCTTATCAAAACTAAAATATTCCTACGTCCTTATTTCATAGTTTATAGTAACATTGCCTTAACTAAATCCATTGTTTACCATAGCAACTTAATTTTCTAGCGCGAATAAATTCAGATGAACTATTGCATGGAACAACACATGACCAATTATGTTTATTAATAAGTATAAGTAGTTTAAAATATCGACGTTGAAGTGCTAAGGGTTGAACAGCACAGGATTAGTGAGTTAATCTAACAGTGTCGCTGGTAGTAAGCATGTAGTAAGGTCGTGAGATATTACTAGGGATTGAAAGTGAGAAATCTATCATGGGTTAACTCCGATTAAATCATTGCAGCGTTGGTCCAATATTGATTTATTTTTGATGTGTTACAAAAATACTTAGGAGAGACTACGGTTGTTATGTTTAACCTGACACGGCACTATATTCGTGGTTCTCATAATACCAACTTTCCAGCTATTGTCAGAGTACTAGCCAGAAACCGAAAGAAATGGAAACATTTTCCTAATTTGCATTATTTTATTAAGGCATTTGGAACATTTAAACAGATGCTTGTCATGTGGGCAAGCAACAGCAATAATCCTACAGATATTTGATTAGATTTAGGTTAATGTTGTCACCAACTCGCAAAGGCTTTTTGCAGGGACTCTATGCACGATGGTTTTAATTATATTTTATTTATATTAATTTAGTGCGAAGAGGTTGAGAGTGGGAAGTTAAGCGTGGAGTAATTTCAGTTGTATTGTATTTTATCTCTATCAAAAAGTAGAGAGAGAGAAGGAGGTGTGTGTGGGTTTTACAACACAAGCAAGTAATTTTTCTAAAGATAATTAAACTAATAGATATAATAAGTACATAAAAATTAAGATATATATCACATATAAATAGTCATAGTATTGTATATTGTATTGTAATCGAAAATTTGTGGAATAGGTACTAGTCGAGTTCGACCCAATTTTGACCAGGAGTCTAGAATCACCAAGCCAGGCCTATTCAAATAAGACAAATACAATTCATATAAATGAATAATCTATATTTTTAATTCATTTTTCTGTATTAACAACAAAATAAAAAAAAATTACTAAAAACGTCAACACTATTTCCCTATATTTTTCTATATTTTATATTTTTAAATTGCTTAAATAATTAGCTAATGTTTTGATATATTTTGGGACTCCGTTGTATACCATTTACTATTGATTATTATCTAAGATAAAAAAAAACGCTTATGATTAAACTATTGCCTAACTTAACAACTCTTGATTAAAATACTTTTGGTACAACTTTAACATGTATTTTTGATCCACGTTATTGTCAAAAGTATTTTTAATTATAGGACTTTGGTGACTTCCCCACTTGGGAATATAAGTGCATTATTTTTATATTGCTTATTCAATATACAAATTGGAAGGATTTTAATCATTATAAATCATAATCACACTCACATAACTCACAGAATTTCGCTACAAACGCAGTGTCTGTTGAAACGTTTCTCTAAATCTTATTAATGGCTTTTTAATCGTAGAATTTCTAGTTACATTGTTTAAAATTTGGGTTTTCAGGGCTACTATATTTAATTGCCCCGAACTAAATATTCTAATCCTCGCTTCAATTTGATGGCTACATAAAAAGCAGTCTTCAACGTCATGTGGTCGGCTGTTTTCCAAATCAAACAATTTATTCATGTACTCCATATCACCTAAACATTGCTAAATTCTAGCCTCCAAAGAAAAACAACCAATTCCAATATGTTTCTAGAAATCCTCGGATTTCATTCCAGAGCACTTAAGGAAAGAACAAATTGGTAGTTTCCAGCTATAGGTCTATTCACTCCAGTTATCGCCTTTCCCACATCTTCAAAACCTTCCATTATATCATCCTGTAGCACATTGAAACTAAAATATATATATGTGGTTAATATGAGCAAAGAAAAAAGGTTTATTTTTGCCTAGGCCCAGGGTCAAGTGAAATCAAGTTCTACATCAGTATGCATGTATTTTGATTCTCCTCCATCCTTTCCACAGTGTTGACAAGGACTAACATGACTTAGTGTTAATGCCAACACCGCTACAACGTGTCCGTCGGTAAATTTTAGAAGACAGCTTAAGAAGACTCAGGCAATGCAATTTGAAGTCGTTCTGATTTTCACGTTTTCCGATAATTGTGTAGTCACAAACTGGTAGACCTGACCGCTTATTATATTCCCCATTTACGCGAAACTGGCGCTCTCCACAGCGTTAAACTTCTTCTCCTTTTCGGGAATTTGACTTTCAGGAGGAGCTGTAAGGTCAACGAAACGTCGACAGTAGTAGATTTTGGAGGTTCTGAACCAGCTTTCGTAAATTAGTGGGCGTGACTTTGTTGTGTTTGGTTAACTGGTGGGTGTGCATATTTAATTAATCTGGGATCTGCGTTCTGATTGATCTGCATATTTACTTAGGTGGGGAGGGGTTGTGCAGTGTGGGTCTTAGGTCATCAAGTGCAATTAGATGGTGTTGGTAAACAAGAGCTGTTGCTGAAAGACAAAAACAAAAACTTCTGGTAAAAGGCACAGATAACAAACAAAACTTTACTTTTTGATTTACAAATAAATTTGATTTATTAAATATAAAAGTTGCACCCTATATTCAGGATGATCATATACAATAAAAATAGTAAATACAACATTGGATAAAAGAATAATTTCTTTACTTACTGGCAAGTAGACCTGCATCAATATCTTGGATAGCATTGCTTTATGTAGATGATTTTTGTGACATTTAAATAAAGTTAAGGATAATAATTACTTATTGGAACTCTTAAAGTTGTAGAAGACAGTAGGGACATGAGACGTGTCATTTTTTGTGTACAAGGTGCTGGAACTATTTAAATGCATGAAAATGTATACTTAGTTGCATAATAAAAAACATAAGAATAACTTGGTAGGCTTGGTAGCTTGGTAGCTTCTATTTCAATATAGAATTGTATTAACTCAAAAGTTTCAAATGGTAACTATTAATTGAAATATAATTACCATTAACTTCCTGGATATCAGGTTCAACAGCATATATATTTCCAATGGGCGGTTGGTGTGATTGGTCTAAACTCTAAAATATTCAAAACATAGATATATAAATTTAATGTCTTGGTATTTTATATGATATATAAACTGAACTACTACCTTCTGTTGGACGTATGGAGGGAACTGAAGTGCATCTTAACTTCCTTCTGCTATAAGTTAGTGTTGTCAATTCTAAAGGAACTCAATAGAACATATGTTTTACCCTCCAATTTCTTGTTACCTACTAAAGCAATCCATGCTTGGCAATGCTATAATTCAATTTAATTCAGCTAATAACTCCTTTACTTAAAAAAAACTAACTCAATTAAGTTACTTACCTTATTCTGAGTTTTTGGGTTAGAAATACGATCTAATTTGGTTTGGTATTTATAACCTGGCACACAGCATATTCTCCCCATTTTATTGTTTATAGCAGAGTTTGTACCACTAATAAATATTGATTATCACTATTAACTAAAAATAAAATAAAGAAGAATTAAAGTTATGGTTAATACCAGAGGTTGATACCATTGATACTGTCCAATGCTGGTACTTATAATTGGAATGTTTAAAAATTGTTACAAACACCACAGATTATAACATTGTAGTAATATTTAAAAAATAGTTCATCAGGCCCGGAGATACTACCGATAAAATAATATTTGCCCACATGGTTAAAATGGTTGTTGTGCTTGGTTGTGCTCTTGTTTTGACAAGTCAGCTGTTTGAACATTATTTTACTTCTAAAATCTTCAAACTAAATTTATTATTAATTTAAATATAAGCCGATATACTATTGTTTAATAATCATTTTCTAATGTATCTATTTTGTTTAAATACAATTATCATTTTACTTAAAAAAAAACAAACATATATACAGTAAAGTAAGTTGCCTACCGCTGCGCTCTACGATGATGCCAGACAATGCTATAATTTGAAAATATATTAAATTTAGATGTAATAATTTATCAGAGTAAACAAAAACAACTTTAGGAATCATAACTTAGAAAGAAATAATTAAACCAACAGCTGTTTATCCTAGACTTTATTATTATGAAATATCTACTACACACAATAAATTTACAAATTACATTATATCTGAGCCAGTATTACGAGCTCTAATATAAGCTTGTTCAGGTGTAAGTAATTCATCAGATGAAGGTTCCTTAGGACTACCATCTTCATTAAGTTTACCATTCTTAAAATCTTCACTTAATTTTTTGCCATAAACAACATTAAACAAATCTTCTGCAGTGAATTCACTTTGAATTACTTCAGGTGTTCTGTAGGACACATAAGGCTTAAATTTGCAATCAGTTAAATCAGGAACTATAAGTTCTGGTATCATTTGTGGCACTGATACAAATTTTCCATTGCTTTTATATCCTGTTTCTCGAACTCCGCGAGTATCAATAGGAATATCTGGATCTGGATTTTCAGTTTGCTGTTGTTTGAATATTTTTGTACCACGTTTATTGTATAAGGGAAACTTTCTAAAATTTCTTTTACCATTACAAATCGCTGTGGTTGTTATAGTACGTTTAATTATTAAATGTACACCCGACATTCTTATAACTTTTTATAACGTTTTTAGCCTATGTTTTTAGCAGTTCTTAGCTTTGTATTTATTTTCGTGATTTTCAGGTTAAGTGCAGACTTTTTTCAAACGAGTTATAACCTGAAATCATACACGTTGTACTGTGAAAGGTTGAATTTTTATTTTTGAAAGAATATTTAAATAAATTGCATAAAATTTACAAAATGCCTGTGTTATTACAATCAGATAAAACAATATATATTGGAATTGGAAATAAAATAATAACATTAAACACAAAAACAGAAGAAACAGGAAGTTATGTTTTACCACCAATGATTCTACCTGAAAATTCTAGCAAAGCACAAGAAGATTTATTCAAAGAACAATCAATTATAACTACATTATCTGCATCAAAAGATGGTTTATTATTAGCAGTTTCAACTCATAATAGACAAGTGGTAACATATAATAAACAAAACAACAATTTAATCCCAATCGCAAACTTTATAATTAACAGAGCAGCAAGTAAAATTTGTTTTGACAATGAAAGCAATGTAATTGTTGCTGATAAAACAGGAGATGCTTATTTATACAAAAAAGATCAAGAAACCGTTTTGCTATTGGGTCATTTAAGTATGTTATTAGACATACAAACAACACCATGTGGAAAATACATAATAACATCGGATAGAGATGAAAAAATACGAATTTCACATTATCCCAATTGTTACAACATTCTATGTTATTGTCTTGGCCATTTAGAGTTTGTAACAAATATTTCCATTGTTAACAATCAGCTATTATCTGCTTCAGGGGATGGAACTATTCGTTTATGGGACTACAAAACTGGCACAGAACATTTCCAGCTGGATACTAACAAGCAACTTAGTAATACTTTAAATGTTGAAAAATTTAAAGATGTTATGGATAAGGATAATATTGAAGTAAATGTTTTACCTATAACTGATATGCAGGTGTTTGAATATAAAGATCATTATGCATTAATTGCAATTACTTTATTAAATTGGAATCATGTTGAAATTTATGAGTTTAATTATAATGCACAAACAATTGTCCATGTGCAACAGTTAAGTGTAAAAGATGGTTTAACAATTATTGGGTTTTCATTAGGAAGCCATCTTAGTATTTTAACAAATGAAGTGTTAGTTGTGTTTTGCTATAACAGTACAGATAATCAATTTGTTTTAAGTTCATTGAATGTTAATGTGTTGAAAGAATATGAGGATGTATTTGGGAAGTATTTGACACAAAGTGATGTGTCTACTTTGTATAAGAGAAAGTTCGATAATGTACAAGAGTATTTGGATCGAAAGAAGCAAAGGTTGGAGACTAAATAAATATATTTACTACCACTACTTAGTTTAATTCATCATAACATACAAGAAAACACAATAAACCCCACTCAATTATTTCAGAATATAATAAATTTTAGTTAAAAGCAGTAAAAGTATTAAGTTTATTTACACCGATTTACACTTTTCAACATAAATTCGGAAAAATCTAAGTGATTCAAGCCAACGCGCAGAAAGAACGTAAACTAAACAACTAGATTAGTATGGTAAACTAACAACCTGCATAAAAAAAGGGCAAAGCAAAGGGGTTCTTTATGTAAATATATGGATTGAACAATACTTATTACAACTGTGAAAGTTTATTATGAAATATACAAAAATTACATTAACACAAAACTAATATTGCATTACACCATTAAATTCAAACAAAGTCAGCAGTTTGTACAAAGGCAACTTATTTTCGTCCTAAAATCTTTGAGCTAATTTACTTTTTATGTTAAAAACTAAAAACACAAAGATATTTATACTTTTAACTAAAAACTTATGGATATGTTAATTGATGGTAATGATTACAAGGAAGAAAATTTACTTTAAATTTGATAATTTACCCAGTTATTAACTACAAAATTTCTCATCGATAAATAGAAATGACAAAGTTTAATATGAAATATACAAAATTAATATTGCATTACACATTACAGTAACACCATCAAATTTACCAAATAAAAAAGAAAAATAAACAAAGAAAATCATTTATGTATTTACTACTAAAATTAATCAGAAAAAAAAAGTAACTCGTGAAGATTGAAATGTTGTAAGATTTCTTTGGTATATCAATGACAACATAATTACAGTCTATCAAATCAATCAATTATTAATTACCCTAATACAAAACTATGTGTACTATTTATTGTGTTCATTATACATATACGATTAAAATACATTAAACCTTAATAATCTAATAGGAAATCGCTCATTACCATAATTGTCAAAAACGCGTTTGTTTTGTGTAGTTCTATGTCATTAGCAAATCTAAGTTGTTTGCGATAAATACTCAATACTCAATTGGCAACTTTCTAAAGCAACCATTTGGCAATGAACGCGCTATTTGTTCGACATTTAAAACTTCTTTACGCAACATTTCAATCTCTTTGTTATACGCATCAACCAAAGCCAATTGTTCTTTTTGTTCGTTTTGCATCTTTTTGAGCTGGGCCTCCAAGTTATCGTCGCGTATGCGTTGCTCAGCGCGTTTTAATTGTTGTTCTAAACGATTCAGTTCGTCATCATCAATGTATGGCACGTTGTTGAGTTCTTTCATGATGGCTTCCACGTCTTTACGAATGTCGTTAACTTTTTTCGTTGCTTCCTGGGAGTCTTTTTGTGCACGACCGACCTGAACAATAAAATCATGAAATTAGAAACAAGTAAAACAAATATTAAAAAAACTATGAAATTTATTGGTTATCGCATCTTTTGTACCTTTTCTCTGGCTTCATTAATCAACGTCCCATTATTCTCAGTTTGTTGTGCTAAGCGATTAAAATCATTACGAGTTTCCACAACACGATCAGACATTAATTGCGCTTCGTTTTTAAGTTGTGACATATTTCTGTTCAACATATTCGCTTCTTTTTCCATATTTTCGGCGTGTTTAATGGCATCCTTAGCTAGTTTCGATGCATTGTTAGCGTTCGCTAATGCTTTATCAGCGTTTTGTCGGGCTATTCCTAACGAGTTTTCAGCTTGGTCATTTTTGAACTGAGCGCCCTCGATTAAATCTCCAATTTCCGGTATTTGATCCAAAGCTTTTTGGGCGGCTTCCTTACTTTCTTTCACCTTTTTATCGAATTCTTTAAAAAAAATAACATACATTAAAAAAAATTGCGACATATAAATATAATTCTAAAGTTTTAATTTTTTAGCAAAAAAAAAACTTACTTGTTAATGTATCATGCATAGCTTTAGCATCCTTGAGTGTTTTATCGCCGGACGCAACAGCGTCAGAAGCCTTGGCACGCGCCGAATCAATATCAGCCACAATTTCATTCGTAGCATCCTGATTATCCATAGCGCCATGTAACAAATCATTAGCACTAATAATCAACTCCTCCACTTCTCTCAACATATTATCCCGTTCATCCATCAAATGCTTAGCCTCATCTAACAAACTCTTCGACTCTAATTTATTATCCTCCGCATCTTTTTTGAGTTTTTCAATATCAATTTCCGGCAAAATCAACGCCTGAGCTTCGGACAACAAAGCCAACGCTTTGTTTTTATTTTCCAACGACCTTTTATGCGTAACCTCCGTAAACGCCTTTACAGTATTCAACTTATTCTCAGTATTAATTACATCACTTCTCAACGCACGCATTTCTTGCGTTATATTCTTATGCTGCTCACTAGTATTTTTCGCAAGCTCATACGCCATTGTCGAAGTATTTTTCGCATCAATCGCAGTGCTCACAATCTGATCAGCTTGTTTATCCAAAGCATCCGCTAACTTCCTAGCTTCTTGCGCGATTTCAGTCATTTTCTCATTGTGTTGACCAAACAAATCAGCACGCTCTTGAGCTTTATCCAACGCAGCTTTACCATCCGTGACTAATATATCACCAGCTTTATCTAAAATCTCGCCCGCATATCGAATATTTTCATTAGTTTTCGTTATGTTCTGCTTCGCCATGTAATCTTGTTCTTTGGCGTGCAAAATACTTTTTTCAATTTCGATTAACGTCTCCGATATTTTGCTTTGTCGTTCTATGATGTCGTCTAGTTTTTGTTTTAACGATTTTTCATCCCCTCCCATGCCGGTTTTCGCCATATCAGCTAACTCATTCACTTCTTCTTTGATGTCGTTAAGTTGTTCTTCGAATTTATCGTCATTGATTACAGTCGGATTGCGTTCGATTTCGTCGAGGATTGTTTTGAGGTCATGTAACTTTGAGTAATGACTGTTTGATGCTTCTTGGACTAAATTGTAACATGGAGGGCAATCAACACAACCACGTTGGCGATCGTATTTGTTTTCTTTGCATCGATCACAACGACGACCTTCGACGTTATCTAGGCAAGGACATTGACCAAATGAATCGCACTGTTGATCCTTCGAGCCGATATAATCGCAATCACATGATTTACAGCCTTGGATTGAGAAGCCATATTTGAATGGCTCACATTGATCACATCTTAACCTGAAAAATTAACAAAAATTCAAAATTAGTTTCAAACATTTGATTTTTTTTAGTAAATGAATTACCCAGTAATACCAGCTTGACAATGACATTGACCACTATAAATCCCACACGTATGATTCATAGATCCAATTGGATCACAATTACAACTGCTACAACCATCGCCACTCTGAATATTGTAGTAACCCTCCTCACATTTATCACAATTCCTTCCCTCCACGTGTATTTTGCACCTACACATGCCAGTAATCTGATCACAAACAAGTGACCCATCAAAATCTTCCATAGTACCAGCTGGGCTACATTGGCATGGCTGGCAATCACCTTTCGGCAAACCTAATGCATCACCATAGAATCCTGGCAAACAACTTTCACACCTTGACCCGCCTGTATTGTGTATACACTTGAGACACTCCCCAGTCGTGGTGTTACAATTACCAATTGCGTTTGTATCGATATTGAGGTTACATTCGCATGGATGACATTCGGTTTTAGGGCCGTAACGTCCTGTTGGATCACCGAAATATCCATCCGAGCACACATCGCATCGTGAGCCTGTGTAACCAGGAGGACATTCTACACAAACGGTATCTTCTTCTATTTGAATGCAAGCGCCGCCATTGGGACACCCGCATGGTTGGCAATCCTCGACGGTACCGCCCAAAGCGTTGCCGTAATAACCACGAGCACAAAGGTCACAATTATCACCGGCTGTGTTATGTTGACAGATACAACGGCCGGTCTCGGAATCGCAAATGTCGGCGTGTTTGTTGCAATTACACGGCACGCAAGACATGAATGGACCAATTGAGGGGGAGTGGCGATAACCAGGAGCACAAGATTCACAAAATTGGCCAATATAACCTAAAATGTTAATGATAAATCTTTAAAACAGCCCTTATTCTAATTAAAGTAAACTTTATTAGAGGATTTCGTATTTACCTTCAGGGCACGAACATTGTTCAACCCATAAAGCTGGTTTGCCTGCAACACCGCGTGATGCAGTTTCTAACCTCACATGTTGCAAAAATCCCAATGCATTTTGTTTGGAATACGTGGCTTTAATTTTAATGGCGGTCAAATCTGTCAAAATAGACATAAAAGCTCTTGCAGACAATCTAGGATTCCATCCATAGGAATAATGTTCGTGGAGTCTAAATTTATAATCATGATTCTAAGAGAAAAAAAACAATCAATTAATGTTGGTATTTATAACAAACATAACCTGAAACTCTAAAAACCCAAAATACACACCTGTATAGATGGCAATTCATTTCCTTGTGCAAAAATATGATTCGTAATCGAATATCCAGCACCTTCCAGTATAATATCCGTACTACCCGGCACAACATAACCATCCCCCGTCCTTAAAGTAAACTGCAACAATTGATTGTAGGACGCGCGTTGGTCTCCCAAAAACTTGTCGGGTGCCACAAAATACACATCCAGATTGTCAGGAGCTGACACACCGATACTATGCGACAACGCATTGTATTGCATTTCAATGGTATTATTGTACACATCCATCGCACGCCATCTTTCATTGCTCTTCGTAAACATCGATTCGATCTGATAACGAGCGTAGCCATTCGCTGATTGACATTCGGACGAATGTCCGTAGCAGAAACAAGGCGTGCAACCAAAGTCATTATCTAGATCCAGATTAAAGTATCCGGGTTTACACTCGCGGCAACGTTTTCCCTCAACATTATCCTTGCAGGTACAAGCGCCGGTGAACGTGTCGCATTTGGGCACGTTTTTTACAGAACCAGCGTCACTACAACCGCACGATTTGCATCCGTCGGGTCCGAAGTTGTAATAGTTTTCGTCACACATGTCGCATTTATCGCCGGTGACGCCAGGGCGACAGAAACATTTCCCTGCGGAATTACATTGCAAACTTCGTGAACCCAATGGATCACAATCACACGACTGGCAGTATTGGTCCTGATTTTGGTAGTAGTTTTCTTTGCATCGTTCGCAATTAGGACCATCGCGATTTTCCGCACAGTCTAAGCAATGGCCGCCATGGCCGGTCTTTTTGTAGAGTTCATTGTCAAAGTAGCAGCGGTTTGAGTAATTGTTACAGTTGCAAGCTATAAATTAAAAAAAAAATAACTTAAATAAAATGAATTCCTATTTTTTACACATGAATCATTAAATTCAAGGTTAGTACGTGGTTAGTACATTAAACACGGAATTTTTGAAGTTTTAACCTAAAAGGTGTGTTTTTTTAAATTTTAAGGTTATAACTTGTGACAATGACATGTCATTTCAGTTTTCATATACTAATGATGTAACTTTTTTTATGTTTTCGTGCTTTTAAAGACGAAAACTTGTATCATAGTCCGCAAAGGTTTGTAGAGTCGCCGTTCCCATATAAGCCACGCATTGTTTTACGACCACGACCGCCTTAAACAGCAAGCTAATGTAAAGTAAAGTAACGAAAAGAGTAAAGTGAAAAGAAGTGTTGTGTATGTTACGTTACGTACGTGTACTTAAGGTTAGTACTTACTTAGTAAAAAACAAAAAATATTTTAGGTTAATACATCGTTTTTCGTAAAGTTCTAAGGTACTGCAAACCAACAAGAAAAGTAAAGAGTATCCTTAAGTTTATTTATCAGTTTAGAGTTTAGACTTTAAAGTACAGTGGTCGATATTGGCGATGTATATCGTGGGATAAAAGCGCGGAATGGCCGACCACTGATGGAATTTCACCGGAATTTTATGTTAAAGATAATCTCCGTACGAGTATCTCTAGTATCGGACATGGCAACTATACCAAATAACAAATACAAAACATGTGTTATTAAATACAGCTTTCTTTTGTTTTTTGATGGTGTAATTTGTTTTTTGTTTATTAAATTGTCGTTGTCTGCTTTGCATGTCATGTTTTATTTTTTCGTTTATTTTACAGAACAATAGTACATTAAAATTATAGTCTCAGGAAGGCATTTACTGATCCCTATTATGGTGTTGTCTTGTTAGTACTAACCTCGATGTCTTTTGATTAAATTTATCTTATTATTTCGTTACACCATACACAACTTCCATAATACACGCATTTTTTTGTTCAACACGTTTTCATGTGTAACTTTTTTGTGGTTAAAACTAATTTGAGGTTAGCAACTTTCTTATACAATAATTAATTATTGATTTTACATTATTCCATTATGCAAACGTGATTCATTGGCCGTAATTTAAATAGTATTTATGCTGATTTGTGATGATTTATGGATGAGAGACGCATAAATTACGAAGTTTAAAACCTCAATATTCCCTATTGTATTCGTACATGGTGCAATTCATACCAAAAACGTGATTATTTTAACTTTTATCAGATTGAGTTAATTGTAAAAAAAGTGAAACTAATGAATATGGTAATAATGTCAATACAAACTGTCATTACAAAAGTGTTAGTGGGATATCAATTCAATCAACAAGTGTTTTACTTCGTGTCCGTTTGTTTAGTTATTAATTACTGCTTATCAATAGTTTTAATGTTAGCTTTTATTGGTTGTGACTTGTTTGTGTAAATACAAATCACGAACAACACGACAAACAAATTAAATTACGAATAAATAATACATTCCGCCATTCACACAATGCTGTCATAACGTAACATGTGTGTTGCATAGTTACAGCGCATGCGCAGTTGTGACATACAAAACGTTGTTTTACAATGCCCTCAAGATACGAGCTTTCATTAATTCAATTCCAATTTAATGCAATGTACCATTGCGATGGAAAGCAAACGCAATTAATTTACATTTTACTTTATGGTTTATGTTAGGTTAGGTTATGAGTTCAAATTGAAACCGGTATGAAACAAAATGGCAACACTTGTGGTAAATGTCAGTGATATTAATTAATATGCAAATTGTTTATGTTTTGTTTTTAATTAGAACCTCCAGAATTCATAAATTAAACCAAACAATACACAAAAAAAAAATTTAAAAATCAAAAGTTAAACTTACAAGAATCTGAATACCATGGTGTAAATCCGTCCCATTCCGTTTTAGTAAAATGTACACAACTAATTATGATACCAAACAGACTAATCACTTTAAACCTCATTTTGTTTGTTTTTCATTCAATTATTTGTTTTGCAATTCACATTTTGCAGTTTATATATTTTTTGTTTTAATTTAAATTTTGAATTTTTATTGATGGTAATTTAATTGTCATTTAATTTTTACTTTAATTGAATGTTAAATGTAAATTAATTAATGGTATTTTTTTCGCACGGAAATTACTAGTAATGCGAAAAAATTTTCCGTAAATGACGAAATTTCGCGTTAATTGCACACGAAAAGTTCAGATGTTTCGAATTGACCGCGATCACGTCTTGCATGCAACTCCACGCCGCGGTGAACTGACTCACACGAAGAACCGCAACGTTCCTCACCACGACACAAGACTGTTCTTCGACATCTACTACTTCTTGCAAGCGTGGAGCATGTTTTCTTCGTCATTCTTTCCTTTACGCTAAGTACCACACATGTGAGCACTTCATGTGTTTATTATTTACATACAAGACGACATGGTGGTACAGGTGAAGTAATCGTAATCATGCGTGTACACAACAAAACAAAATATAAGAAGAAGAAAGAAAAACAAACACACAAAATTTGAGGAAAAGTAAAATATGTTTCATTTATCAATTTCTTTAAATATTATTTTTTGCAGGTGAAAATTATACAAAACAAAATAAAATTGAAAACAAAAAATTCTTGAATTTTTGATATATTTCAGAAAAAGTTAAAAATGTTTCATTATTTTTCCCTATTTTTCTTGTGATAACTTTATAAAACAAAAGAAAATTTAGAAATACTTGATAAATTGTATGAAATTTCACAATTTACTGAAATCCGTTGCATTTCATTGTAATAAACCGAAAATGCAAATACCATAGACTGCCATAGAGCATAGAGTATATACTCATGTATATTCTTAAGAGATATAAAATACAATAAGCGATAGGAACAGAAATATTCAAATGTATTCCAATTTCAATGCCGATGTCAATTCCAACGGCATGCATTTAGATGCCGTAATATTGCATGATACACACTTAAAAAAATCTATATGGAATTGTTGAAACATTTATTCCTATAAAATAAATAAACAGAATTGTGAAGATTGTGACGAAAGTCACAATGGGCATACAATACTTAAACTCCACATGCAATCGAAAGCAATAAAATTCAAATAAATAATTTATAAATTAATTTTCTTTAAACGTTAAATTATTGAAAGTATCTGATTAAAAACCCATTAAATTTTATTACTTTCGTAATAACTATAAAATTTATTTTTATTTTTTTTACCCAACAAAGATTAAATAAAACATGCTCTGAAGATAATTGGTAAAATTTGTGTTTAACTTCAATTGTTTGCATGGCACATGATCATTTCAACAAAGTAGAACAAAACGAGTTTTTTGAAAAAGCAAATGCTATCGACAAAACGATATATTAACGTAAATATAGAAAAATTGTGGAAAGTGTAAAAGTTAGTTAAGTTGTACATGCATGTAAATTTCATTTCAGTAGTAGTTAAAGTTGAAGAGAAGTTGATTGTCAGTCTGATGTGAGGGCATGTGCCACCACATTTGAGAATTTGAGCGACGTTGATTGCGACGATTGCAACGTTGAAAAGTAAATTGTGTACTTATTCGGAATATCTAACTGACGACGATGGCGCGTTTCCCGCTGATGTATAATGTTGATGTGCTTGCAGATGCTTTGGATGTTACACTCACCGACATCACATCATGAGTATACAGTGTGTATAACACTCACAATCAGAACATGAATAAAATACTTACGGTAACAAAGAAGTGAAGTAACGAAGAAAATGTTTTAATGGACTAAGAAGAAAAAAAGGTAACATAACCTATAATTACGCGTGTAATCTCTGCTTTTGTTTTAAAGTCATTTGTGTTTATTTAATTTGTACATTTACGGTTTCACATCCCTACTAACAGTAAGTGTGTAGTGGCGAGCACCAATCAACACCCTGTACCCTTCTAAATATATTTGTTGACTTTTTGTTCCTCAGAATATAAAACTAGTGAACCTCAAGAAATATCTTTATATAGATATTCCTATAACCTTTCCACGAAGATATTCAATTTCCTTTGGAGGAAAATTTGTTCTAACCCGTGTTAAAGGAAATTCAAATTATGCTGGCAAGAAAATTGGTTTTGAAGATGCATGCAAATGCACAAACACCAGCAGAAATTCGAATGCAAACGCAAATTCTAATTCCAACCTAGATGAAGACGAAAATGAAGATCTCAAGTACGAGTAGAGATCATGATAGTAAAGACTTGAGGAGCCAACCAAATATGAAATTGAGAAAATGGAAAATTCGCTCGATGCGAAATCAAATCAAACTCAACGTCTCAGCACGATCATATTTTCAATTATTAATTATGGAAATTACAACGTGTACAATTAAAAATTAAAAGCAACCACACGAATAATTAACCAAAAATATTTAAAAAAATAAGAGTTAAAAAAATACTTACGTTTGCATTCGTGTGCATTCCTTTCCGAAGCTCTCCTCCACGGTGCGTCATTATAAAACGGTAAACACTCCTGACAATCAGCCCCAGCCGTATAATGCTCACATTTACAAACACGTCTTTGACTTCCATCCAGCCCAGTAGAAACCACACACTCGGAAGCGTGGCCATTACATTTGCAGCGTGCACCAACTGATACTTCAACAATGGCGTAGAAATACGAACGTAATACTTCGGTGGCACCGAAAACTTCATCGCCGAAAGTGTTTAACCGGTTCAGGGATATTCTGATATCAGTTGCTGTTACCCATTCCTCAAAAAACAGACAAAAAAAATTAAGATTAAAATCGACAACAGTACGAAGCACACACAAAAACTAGTTTGTTACTAGATTTACCACTAAAACTAAGATGTAAATTAAGTTGCATAACTTTAGGCGTAAAATGTTTTTGTAAATCATAAAGATAAAGTTTTATGACATTGATTAACGATATTTGCGTAAATAAATGACGTATCTATAGCTGCTTGATGTGTGTGAAGCTTTATTTGTTATATTTTTAATGTGAAGGGGATTTTAAGCAAAAAAACAGAACAATGCGCAACCCTTCGATAATGAGGTCGAACCAAAACGTTTAGCTCGCGTGACTCGTCACGATTTTCACCATCAAAATGTGCGATTTCCCGCCAAACAACTTGGTGCCACGCACCTTCCACCTTCTTCGCACGATTTGCACGTGTTCGTAACACCCTCGAAAATACATAGATATTCATTTCACCTAAATTTAACCCCACACACAATCGTCAACACAAAAATGTACCGCATTCTATTTGAAACCTTTAAACAACTCACACGTTTTATTAAAATTTAAATCAAAGAATAATTTAAAGATAAAATTTCAAATTTCTCAAATTTTAAATCTAAAAAAATGGCCGAAATTATTCTTGAAAGCCCAAATATTCCGAATGGAAACATAAAAATCACGTGTCCGAGTGAGCCAATTGAAAATGTCAAAAGCAATAATCAAGTGACCATGTTCGATACAAAAAATTATCAGTCAGACAACTGGAACGAGCGCACGCGTCGAAATTTGGAAAACATGGATGACGATGAAAATCAGTTCGTCGTCGAAGACGTCAGCAAGATTATTAATGAGACCATCGAGACGACCATCGGGGGTAATAGCTACCAGCAAGAAAAGGTGAATCAATGGAGCGCCACCGTGTCCGAACAGTGTTTGAGCGCGTTGAGCAAGCTGAAGAAGGCCTTCAAGTACGTGGTGACGTGCTCGATCATGCAGAAGACCGGCGCTGGTTTACACACGGCGAGTTCTTGCTATTGGGATAGTGCTACTGATGGCACGTGCACTGTGCGATGGGAAAACAAGACCATGTATTGCATTGTTTCTGTGTTTGGGCTCGCAATTTAAACATCCAAACATCATCAGTTGAAGTTTTGTGTCTATCGTAATGTGACATCGAGACGCGTGTTGTCAACAGTTTTTCATCATACATATACATATTTATACACAATTGTTAGATCCTAAAATTATTGAATCATAATAAAATATATATACATCTTTTACACACAATAATATTTTATTTTACGTTTTTCTAGGTTAAAAAAAGTTTGAAATCTGACAACTTTATCCACCAAGAAGAAATAGCAAAAATTTGTCAGATTATTAAAATTCTATTATAATAATCACTTTGGTGATTATTAATTAAAATATTAATTACCTGTAATTCCGGACTAGCATCAAAATTATACGCTGATGGTCGATACTCCAAAGTAGCAAATGCAATATTGCCATCTTTCAACGGTGAAATGTCAGAATATTCTGACGTACACAATGCTCTGGTGTCCTCTCCTTTGCCAATATGTGTAGAATCAGGTAAACTGTATGTATCTCGACAGGTAGCACTAAAACCACAAAATATATTACCAATTATTACCAATAATTGTAAACAAAAGTTGTGTACTTTTACTATCAACGAAAATGCCAATAGTAAATGATATAAGTCTTTATTTGTTTATTTGCATTAACATTTAAGAATAATTCATAAGAAACAATTATTATCAGTAAGTTATTGCATACCTGTAGTATTGGTACGGCACCCACGGGCACGTTTCGCACGTACGTTTGTAGATTGCGAAGCTTTCCGGACGAGGCGAGTGAAACCAAATGCGGACGTAGGTGATGTCGAACGCTTTGCCTGTTGTTTAAATCACATAAAGATAAAAACGTTAAACAACATTAACCAACATTACACCACATTAAACGCCTGTAAGGCTTGTGAATGTCCAACAAATAAACATTAAAACTGGATTTGGACAAAATTGGATATTAAAACTTTAAGTAGTTAACATTTAAAGCCATAACGCAAACAATAATGTAAGACCTGTTTGAAATTAATGTTTTGTACCATTAAGTATTTTTTATTATTTAATTGCCGAAATATTTAAAAAAATCATTGTTGATAATACATCCGAAATTTTGTTCCGTGTAGATCAAATTGCAAATTATAGCATTACACCGCCTACGACTACACTTAACACTCTAGAACTAATGAATCCGAACTGATTTATAGTTCCTCAACACACATTGACTAGTTTTAGGTCTGATGCAAGCTCAATCTAGTGCGCACAAACAATCTACTATTAAAAGTGAGGTTATGTATTGTACCAAGCACGTAAATTCGCTACATTTACATCGATAACGTTGTGAAAATGTTGTTAAAACATTTAGTAACGCTTAAAACTGTTTCAAACAATTACAGATTGAACGCAAGTCAAAAATAATCGATTGGTTTCTTTAACTTCTTAAGCGTAAACTCGGTACAAAACAACACGCAAGAAGTACACGATGAAAACGAAGCGTGTATTTCCAATAATTCCATAAATAGTCTGGGTACGAACGCGTACGTGCTTATTATGCGATGAGCGCGCAATTATTGTTGCGCTTTTACATTATTAATAGATTTTGTAGAATCTACGACTGGGGCGGTCTTGTATCAAAACATTAAAACCTAATACGGAACATGTTATGTTAACATCTTTTTTTGGATATCGAACTAAAATTTTGTGGTAATAGCTAAAATTTAAGGTTTAAGTTAATTTATGTTAAAGTTATGCATACCCAAATTTAAAGTAAGGTTAACAGTATTAGGATACTGAATGTTTTCATTCATTGTTTCCGATTGCCACCATGTCTGTTGAGCTTGGCTATCATCAGTAAGATAACGCGCTGAATGTTGGTCGGGGTTGCAGAATGAGCACGCCTTCCGGATGCCAGTGATTCCGGTCTGCACACAGTATTCAATCGGGCCGTTTTCACCGCATGTATTTGTTGCTTCAATCAGATTGTTGAAAGCGGGATTTTCAAAACCCGGTATGCATCTCTAAAATAAATTTTAAAAATATGCAATTAGAAAAATCAATATATAAGTGTAATTAAATGCACAATAATAAGTAACAATTAATTTTACCTAAAAAAAAGTATGAAATGAATAAAATTTTGTTAGTTTTGATTAATTTTATTAATATTGTAATGGTGGTTGGTGCAAGATGGAAACATAATACCATGAATTGGGGTTGACGACCGCACCTTTACATTACACAACTGAAGTTTTCTTTAACCTAACTCTTCAGTTGTAGTTGTGGAAGAAACTGAAGAGGAAGAAGACGAAGAACGTTAAGCTGAACGCCATACTGGTCCAAAGCTTAGATCCACAGCTTACTTCACATATAAGCCATAAACTTCGATTCTAATGCTTTTGCTTTGTTCGTATCGTTTATTTTCTGTTTTCTTCGTTATTGACATTTCAGAAAACGGAATATGTAGATGAAGAATACGATATAAACTTATATCTTGACTTTTCATTATGACCGACAAATAACTCACTTTACTTTCAAATACACCACTAAAAATATTTAATAATAACACACACTTTTTTCTTTCGATTGTATATAATGTTTTAAATTAATT
Organism: Atheta pasadenae; assembly: GCA_030264155.1. Lineage (NCBI taxonomy): Eukaryota > Metazoa > Arthropoda > Insecta > Coleoptera > Staphylinidae > Atheta > Atheta pasadenae. Next base: position 224 of record JARJDS010017786.1, on the reverse strand, counting down.
GGAATGATTATAGAATGTTATAGAATGATTGAATGCCACTAATATTGACTGATTAATGGTTTTATTTAACGTTTCACGTTCAAATTTATTAGAATAAAATAGTAATAGACTAGACGAACAGGCAGCAACTACATTTGCTGCCACCTATGAGTGGGTGGGAATTAGGAGTGGGTGGAAACACAAAGTGCGTGGAAAAATTGATATATGAATATTTTTCCGAGTTG
>JARJDS010017775.1:0-18795 GCA_030264155.1 Atheta pasadenae | reverse complement strand
AAGACGTAAAGTCGGAAGTCGGAAGTGAAAACGGGATGACGAAAATTGCGACGTTTTTCCCATATTGTAAGTTCAGTTCAGTTCTCGTTTGTCAGTTGCTGTTTCGCATTTAGCAAAGTTTCCCTATTTATAGTTGTCTCCTCTTTCCATTTCGTTCGCCATTCATCTTCACCGATCGTAGTGTTGACTCTTTGACTGCTTACACCCCGATGAGGGAGTGTTTGAGGGGGTTGTATGCTTCGCTTCGGTTTGGCTTTACACGCTTCGTGCGTTTTCTTCTCTAGAAGGCATTAGCGTACATCCTACGATCCTATGCGAATCCCACCTTCGGTATCAGCTACGTACGGTGAGCAATCGACTTATGTGCATTCAGCGCGAAGACACCGTGATTCCGTTTTCTGCAAACGTCAAGAACTCGAACGTAATCCAAGTTGTTATTCGCTGAGTAATTCAAATCGTCGTTTTCCATTCTCTGCCTCTTTGGTTCGCATCTTGTCTTTCGTCTCTCTTGTGTTTCTTGCTTACTGTCGAAGCGTCAAAGCACTTTCCAACGTTTTCCTAGCAAAATCACGTTGATGGGAAATGCGGAAAACGGAAGATGCTAGTCGCAAGCACTAGTGCCATTGCATAGTATAAGTATGAGTATCGTTTGCTTTGGTGTGCTTTTCGTTGTGTGCGATCGTGCCGAGCGTCGGTTTAAGTGTTTTCTCTTATAGTTTTCCGCATGTGTGTTGGTTTCGAGGGGGTTGCCTAAGTTGTGTGTGTCGTCATTTAGAGCAATAAGAGGCACGCAATGCGAGCCGGAGACATTTCGCCACGTCTTGCCACGGCGCGCTAAAACACTAAAGCGGATATCTGGCGCGCTGCAAAGGCCATCCATACTTGGAGACTGAAACTGACACTGGGACCAAAAGCAGAAGGAATAAAGATTCGACTAATGTAACGGTTCGCCGGTGCTGGTGGCAATGCGACGCCGACGCCACACGCACATCACTTTAAATAAATAAATAGAATCATTTATTCAAACGGCCCTCGCAACCGTAACCGCCCCATCGGCGAGTTTCCCCCCTCCCGCTCGCTGGGAAAACTCGTATAATTTTAGCCTCGATATCTATCTCTATTGGACGATGCATAGAAAATGCGTGATATGTTTGGGGGAGCCAACAACCAAGAGTAGCAAGCATTACGATGAGCATCGCTAAATGGAACTAAATTGATAAAACGCGTTTGTGTGCAGGCTTTCAATTTTCAACATTGAACCACCTAATGCTCATGAGCTTGTTATGCACGTCCATGTATATGTTGTGCGTGTGTTAGTCTACGCATCGAAAAGGGTTGATTTCTATTGTTGCCCTCGTCGGACCGCAAAATCCAAATTACGACGAGGCGCAGGCATGGCTAACCATTCACCATGTAAATTTCATCTGTCCACCGGCAATACATTATCGAATAGCTGGCCGCTTTTTTTTTCTGCACGCGGGTTTATCTACTGGAGAGTGAAGAGCATGGGGATTAAAACAAAAGCTCACCGCCCGAAAGCATCACATCATCGAATGAGGAATCATTGATTTTTTTGCATATTTTTTGGTCTATTTGCTAAATTTATTGAGAAAACTCTTGTAAAATGTGTAATAAAGTCTGCAAAAAATTGTGATTTTTGGAATTTTTGACTTTGCAAGAAGCTCGAAAACGAAGGAGAAAATAAAGTAATAAAGCAACGTAGCAACGAAGTAACAAGTGAGAAATTTGTTAGGGGTGCGATTCGGAACGGAAAGGTGAAAAACGACATAAAATAGAATTTGTAAGAGCCGCACGCCGAGCACGGATTTGCAATGTATTAGCATTGCGCTAATCCGCTTTTATCAGGTTAAAGATTAGTGCGCGAGCATTAAAAAGGGTGGAAATGAGATTTAGCGACTTTGATTAAATGCGTGGAATTTCTTTTTTTATTTATTTAAAATCATGTTTCACAACTGTTTTTCTATACCTTGCGATAGGGTTGTTTTTCAGTGTGCATCAAAACGTGATGTTCTCCCCCTCAGTTTATGGTGCGTTTTTGAACGTAAATTCACAACGAATACATACATCGAAAGGGTTGTTGGTGCGAGTTTGCCAGTTACATAGCCGAGTTTGCCGTTGCAGAAAATCAATTCCGCCATGGCACGCCGCGCCGCCCCAGACAGCCACCCCTTGGTTCGGCGCACGAAATGCGTATTTGAATGCGTCGCATGGCGTGTGATGTACGATGGCAGGCGGGCGGACAGGCGCCACTGCGCGTTTTCGGCGCGCTCGGCGAATGGGAGGAAATGGTGAAAACTGAAAATGCACCTGATTTGGCAGCCATCCCTGCGTCGACGTCATGCCATGCCATGCGACTGCGAACAAAGAGCATTGTGAAAAGCGCCCGTGTACCCACGCCCGCCTGCGCTTGGTGCACGATCAATAAGTAGGTTTAATCAACGTCCTCCTAACAATGCCGTTTTATGTTATGCGTGTGCGTTATGCATTGGTGAAGGAAAGTGAAAATTTGGCCGCACATATGGTGTTGGTATAGTTTTCGTTTTCGGCCCCAGAAAACAATGTTATGTCATAAACGCGTTTACACACACTGAGTGGAACGCACGTGCATGGTCGATTTGAAGGGTGGAGGAGCCGGTCGACGGCGGTCGCGTGCAAAAATAGCCCAGAGAGTTCTCACTTGGTTCGTGCATATTTAAAGAGCACTAAAAGGGAAAGTGATATTTTCATTACCCCACAATTCTGACGACCAACACACCCACCTGTCCAAGTTTATCATCTCTCGTCTATACCTACATCAGTAAATTCATACTTAGCAGACTTTGTGTTTAGTTTGCTTCAAAACTCACAAAAAAAACTTACTAAGCTTCCTTTCGAAACGTCCACACAAGGTATAAAAACTTAATTTCTTTATATACTTTATGTACTTGTAATACGCTGCGTTTGCTTTTCTTTTCTTTTCTTATAATTCGCTTTCACTTTCATTTTCGTTTTCCGTTCACCATCGTTCAGGGTCTATATTTTTTGTGTCGCGTTGGTTTCCTCCGCTTTCATTTTTAATGTTTGAATGTCGTTCTTTTTTTTTGTACAAAAAACTTGTCCTGGTCCTGATCTCAAGTCTCGCGAAGTTTGAGGGCATTCAGCATTCATTCTCTCGCTGTTATGTGTGCACACGCATAATAGCCAGCGACGCGCTGTACGTCTAAAAATATGATGTTTATAGAAATTGCGTGCGAAAGCGAAAGCGCAAGAAAGGAAAACACACCCGCGCCATGCGGTATAAAGAAAGAAAGTAAGCCAGACGACTCAAATTGAAACGAAACAGAAAATTATGTTGCGCGCGATGCGAAAAAGAGAGGAAAAAACGAAACATTTTCGCATTTGCTTGGCGTCGGTCGCATCGAATCTGTTTCGATTATGTCCGTGTGAAAAGCATGACGTTAGGGTGTAGGTGAATAGGCATAAAGAAGGGAAACCCTTCAGAAACAAAGCGATACACGCGCGCACCACTGTGAAAAGTCTCGCGCGCTGGAACAAATTAAAGAGTGTCCCAGGTTAGGGTAAAAAATGCGCCGCGCTCCTTTTACTCTCCTTTCCATCTCATGAAAAATACTCTGAAAAACCCCAATATACCTAATTATTGTTTCAATAAATTTTTTATTTGGAAAATTAGACTTTTACGACTTCATTATTAGTTTCTTCATTTCCTCCCTTATTCTCCGCTGTGTGTTAGTGTTATAGTAAGAGTAAACACACAATATGCGTCCTATAACTCGAAATAGCTGAGTTTGAGCTTGGAATAGCTGGCGCGTTTCTTTTTTTTGTTGGCGTTCACGTCGAACGTTCAAGTTCTCGCACCGATAACTCAAATATTTGTTGCTTGGATGATTTATGGTAAACATTCCGAGGGTTGTTCGCACGGCTTGCGTTGTCTGGCAAGCACTGAGCAGCAGTATGCTTGGAAAAGGTGAATTTAGGGTTTGCGAACGTATAGCACAACGAAAATATGGAAATAGTTTTCACTTTCCATGCGAGGTTTGCACCCTAATTAGCTCGAGAATTTGTTTATTTGAAGCGTAGGTTTCGTTTTGCTTGTTGCTTTACTCAACCTCTACTTTACCTTTACGATTTGAAGGTAGGCACTACATTGTATTCCTTGGTAAAACTATACATCTAAAGAGGGTAGATGTGGCTGTAGGTTAGTTGCTTAGTTAAGAGCAGTTTTCTCTTTTCAGTTAACACTGAGCTCCTGCTGTTCGTGTAAGTTTACAGTTCTCCTGTAATGAAGATACCATACAAATACGCATCGCGTGAAGCGAATTCACGCATAAGTTATACTCGTTGTTTTGCTTGTTCGTGTTGTGTTGCTCGCGCTCGGTCGGCGCTGTTACTACCTGTAACATCATAACACGCCGATGTTACGTTAAGGTTTTGCAATTATTTGGCTTTATCTTTGATGTACGCGCGAGCGAACAGCATGTGTGTGTGTTTGTTCTATACGTAAAAGCGTGGGTGGTTGTGCGCTGTGACGTTACCATGGCGTTTGGTGACGCTGCCCTCATGCCAAAGTTGTAATATGGCAATATTATGAAGAGTGAATAGAATCAAGTGACTTGGTTCGGCTTCACGTCGCTAAGGCATCAGGTACATCAGTAACATCAGGTACATGAGCATTAAGCGTAATAATGAGCGCCAGCGATGAGCAGAAAAGCGGGGCGGCGTCGGCGTGCGTGTGGAGAGTGATGGGTGGCGATATTTCCTGGCAACGGCGCGGCGGTGTGTTAACCCGGGAGAGCTGACGGTGCACGAAAACCTGGGGTAGTAGCCCCCCAAAAAGCAGCGCCCTGGCCGCCCGCCGCTGCCGCCACTGAAGGACGTGCGTTGGCGAGCGAGCGGCGGTGGGGATCGACGCGACGCCGCCGCCGGGCTGCAGGAGCGAGAGTGCAAGGTGTCTGCGCGACGACTCGCCGCCACCGCCGTTGCCGCCGCCGTCGCGTCCGATCCGTCCGTCCCCGCCCGCCTCTATACACCGAGGCCAAGGCCTACCGCTTTCTCTCTTTAACTTTCTCTACACTTTTCACTCTCGCTGGTTGCCATCGCGCCAAACCGTTGCTCATCGTCCTGCCGGCGTGGCGCGTCCTTGCATCAGCGCCAGCCAGCCTCTCTCTCCGCGACGCTTCTTTGTGTATGCGTTGCGTGCGTGTGGTCTTTCAATATTTCGCATTAACAAAATGTACGCACAAATGAAAGCTCTCCGACACTCGAACAAACACAAAACTATACCAAACTAATCTAATTTACATCTGTGTCCCATTTGCAACTGATTCCACGTCTGGTAACTAGGTCCTTGGATAGTCTACGTTCTTGATGATTTATTTCTCAAAGTTTAATTAAATAAGTACATAACTGACCCTGACCTATTTTTGAAAAAAACTGCAAAAAATTACGCATTTCAAGTTTTGACCAGTTCACCAAAAAGACCTATCATGTCAAGGCCATTGTATGACTTCTAATCAACAAATTAATTTTTATTTAATTCTAAAAAATTTGTATCGTTTGCGTTAAAATGAGTCAAAAGTCATTTGAGGCAACCAAACTTTCTTAATATGAACGTCACGTCCTGCTCATATTTGTAGCGTTTCCACGACGGCGCGCAAATTATTTTAATTTCAATAAGGCCGCGTTGGCGTCGCCGGTTTAATTATAAAAGTTGCCATCAGGATCAGGATCAAGACCAGAAAGCGAAGACTAGCAACACAACACGCCGTTCAAGTCGCTGTGCATCATCGGCGTATACACGACGTCTACACTGTATAGAGTTACTCCTGCTGACACGCGATTCCTGTACAGTGTACGCCACCCCCAACCGAAACCATCTACCTTCCTGCTTTCTTCATCTTTATCCTTTCCCGCATCTTTCGCTCATCTCGGTCGCGCGCCGTATAGATACGAAGTTATCGCTTTGTTGTCACGTTGTTATTCAAATATGCAATTATTACATTGCCCGCGTCGAGCGTATAGAGGAAAATTTAATATTGGGCGAGAATATGCCTGCTGCGGATGAATATTTAGCGGCGCAAGATTCTTGTGAGTGGCACGAACGGAACGTCACGCATCGCAGGATGAGCGAGCGCAATATCCATTCTTAATTAACGCCGCGCTTAAGATATACATTTTTTATTTTTTACACGTCACATCGTCCTGGGCGATTATTATTTTCGTATGATGTTTAAACGTTTTTAATTAGCCAGCTTCCAAGTGAGCGGAAAAAATATACGAAGGGAAAAAAATGACTAACGCACACAAGTTTAGTTGTACAATGTAAGTGTGAGAACAACGAACTCCAAAAGCTCGACATCCGGCGTTGGTGGAAGCGCCGGGCATACAACACACAAGTACGGAAAGTACTGAAGAAAAGCGCTTTCTTTCTGTAAGCGAATTTAATTAAAGTAATAACGCGGACTGGCACAGCGGTCCTTAGTCGTATAGTTGCTTTTCTATACGACTGACTTTGTTTTGCCAAAATTGTTTAAACTTTAATAAGCGCTTCAAACTCAAAGGGAAAGACAGAGAGTAAAGTCCGCTAGCGCGCTAATTATTTGACGATAATGAAGACTCTAATTAAGCATTTTCGGCATATTAATACTGTGACTACCTCCGGCTCTGATGCTGTTCGCAACTAAGCAACTAATATCTCATCTTTGTGGCGAAATATCCTTCAGCTTTGCCTTCCTTCATCTATTTTGTGCTCACTTTCAGCCGCATCAGCATCAACCGCATATGCTCTAAAGCACAATAGAAATTTTTAGTTTTAGTTTACGTTCAATTCAAACGCAACGCCTCACGCAAGCATAGAGAAGTAGAGACGCAAGTTAGTTACTCTAGTTTGCAGTGTATTAATTAATTAATTTCTGCTGACGCGTGTATACTTTTGCTAGCGGGGCCCAGAGGGTTTTCGTTACATCAGCTACATCACATCACAGCGCCACGTATGTATGAGTAAAAGCAAGACACCCAAAGTCGCAAGGTGACAGCATCTTCAATGAAGGTATAGCAGGATATCACGAAAATGGGGATCTTAGTTGGTTGACAGGACTCAGTGTCGTGTCAGGATACGTTATGGCGTTCTCTTTTTTTATATATCAAGATGAAATAAGGTCACATCTTGATAAATTTGTCACAAAATTTAATTATTTTTTTGTTTTCTTGTGGACAGACTTAAAGTGTTATTATTAATGGTTTGGAAGTAATTTTCACTTAAAAATTGCATTAAACTAAAAAAAACACTAGGTTTCATCGCGAAGAAAAGAGAGTTTAATGTTAAAGTCTTTTAAGGTCCTGGGTTGGACAGAAAAGAGGAAATTAAAAAGTTTTGGGTTTTAAAATTCATTCATCAAGCACTTTATGCTCCGCGTGCTGGATTCCCTGATGAGGAAAACTCTCATTGGAAGTAATTACTCCCTATTCGACACTTTTATTACACACAACAAAGTTTTAACCGAATTTAACATACATAGGTATATTCACTTAGTTTTTTTTACTTTCTGCAAATTTATTTTATTTCAGGTTAAATGAGTCAGGTTCAATGTGTTGGAGGTGTTGCAACATTGCAATTTTTATAAATTCAAACGTTCATAAATTAATTAAAGTCCTAAGCTTCTAAATAAATTAAATTCCGGCCGGAATGTTTTGATTTGAGGTGTTTTCGTAATGGTCATAATAAAAATTTTATTAATCCTAATATTATAAAGCTTGGAACTTAATTACTTTGAATTTAGACGCTGTCTACGTTTGAATTCTACAACACAGAAAATACTTGAAAATGAACATCGGATGTTACGGAAGAAATTCAACGAAAACATCCCGAAAGGAATATTAATTTTTGTCTTTGTTCCAGCGCTCCAGCGCCCCCAGCCCAGACCGGCGATAGATTTCTTACGTTCGTTTGAGCCGATTTTCTAATCCGGCGTGGAGAGATTATGTGAAGGCCGCTTATAAGGTAAGGATTTATTATTTTTACTCGCAAGTCGGATATTGCTCGACTCTCTCGAAATCTTTCGCTCAAAGTTTTTCCCAACGCGCCGTACTACCCTTTATTGTGTCTTGTCTCTCTACTAACCTTTCGCTTTGCTGTTATACCATCATATTTTTCGCTGGTGTGGCACGCGCGTATCACGGCGCATCACGTACGCGGCATGTATAAAATAAAAACAGCAGAGGGAGCGGAAAATCCAATTCGGTTAACTGAATTTGATCGTTCATTCGTTCGAGCCTTGTGTCGTGTGCACAAGCAGCGGAAAACCTGTTTTCCGGTTGCGCCGCCAGCATCAGCGTGCTTATCAAAAGCAACAAAGCGATGCTCTGAAGTAATAAAGTAACAGGCGAAAGTGGTTTTAATAAAATAATTGATGGGATTAATTCTCGCGGCGCCGAAATGAACGAAATGCGAGTATATATATCATAACACCACTTTCATGCAAGAAGAAGAGAGATGTCCAAGAGATGAAATTACATAAGTTTAATAAGTTTGATTAGGGTTTTAATACGCGTTTAATTATATGTGGGATCAAGTAGGTACTACATGTATCGTCCCACGGATTTAGGCTATACATAATTAAGGATTTATTTGTCAATTAATTTTAACAAAATCCCCAAATCTGTATTTTTTATTTAATCACAAAGTAACAACATAATATTATGTTTACCTGTGCAGTAGCATAAAATCGAAGTCTCAATCGGCAATACCCCCCTCCCCCGTCCACTTCAATTCCAATAACGACTGTCACATACATTCGCCCTGTCACACCACCTAGAGCAGTAGAAAATCGCGCAGGAAAGCAGAAACGCAAGAGGGGTGCGTTGTGTGCTACCGCCACCCAGTTACAGTTACAGGTAGCTGGTTTTGCTTTTGATGCCAATGCCAGCCCACCATATTTGCACCCACACACTTTTACTACCTTTACGCACCTACACTCTCTGGAGATGTGTTTAATTCGCTTTCGCGCCGACGCCACGACGGCATCGTCGTCGGTGCGAAAATCTGTAAATTATTACATCATGCGTGCATGCCATCGGCAGACCAAACCCCAAACCTAAACCTAACCAAAAGCAAAATATCAAGTTGCACAGGGGCATACAAACATCACACACCAAAGTGAAAAGGTTTCAGTGCGGAGCGTATGTCTCGATGCTTGAATTCCGATTCTCTAAAATGCTCCAAAAGGTTTCCACCGTTTCTAACAAACTACCCATCCCGCGTTCGACTGTAGTCACCCAATGAGATTAAGCGCCAAGGGTTGGTAGTTTGTTAGTTTGCGCTGTTATGCGGCTAATTCATTGTTAATCCCTCGCTCACAATCCGGAACTCGAATGATAATCACGAAAATGCGTTTATAATTAAACAAACATTATAATTGGATTCGTTAATTGATTAGCAGCAATCGCAATCACTTTATATGTGTATGTGTATCATATGGATATCAGTACAACATGCTTGTGATATTAAAGCGAAGCCCTTTTTCGACTCTACCCTCTACACCCATCAAAAACGAATGGGAAATCGCACAAGGCGTAACATAACAAAGAAGGTATCGTAACATGTGCTTTGGTAAAGGGAAAACAACTCTATTAATTAACTCTTTCCAAAACTTACATAAATGGCTGGGGTATAAACAAAGTGAAACTTTAATACAGCCAACAACCGCACAAGGGGCAACAATGGTGATGCGAGTAATTTCAAAATAATGAATCTAGGCGAGGCGTCAGCGTCACCTCTCAAATATCACACCCTCACGTGATGTAAGAATGAGTAAATAAATTTCCGATTTGCGTCAAATAAACAAAAGATTAAATAAACACTGAAACGTGAACATTTACCAAAACACCTGAGCAACGTAAACAACTAAATAATAACACAAATAAACAAAAACTAATCGTACACATCACACCATAGAAAATTAATTAATTTTTTGTTTGTTTAGTGACATTAAACAAAGTTATATAACTATATAACATGCACTTGCGTACTAAACAAATACGTCCAATACGCTTACATTTACACAACTTTTCTAGAAATTGATACCACATGTATCCAATAAATTGAAATGAAATTTTTGCAACATAATGCGTTTCCAAATTGATTAATCACTAGAATCGCCGTAGGTATTTCCGAAATTTCCGATAATCCGCACTGATATCTCTATAAATCACTGTCGCACCATAGAGCACATAGCCCAGCGGCGCAATATCATAGATCTTGTTATGTTTTTCGTATCGTTTTCCGCGGCGCAAGCGAAGCAATTTTTTCGATTTAAGGGCTTTATTTCTTGCTCGAATTATTTCCGTACAGGTATCATGTGTTTATAGCATCAATTCCAATTTAGCAATAAGAGATAAGTTAAAAAAATATAATAATAACAAAAAAACAAATGAGTTTTGTGAGTAATTTGACGTTAAATCACCTTAAAAAGAAACAAAGAAACAAAACACTTCTCACGTTTTTAACGTTGCATCTTTTGTTTTTAGTTTTTAGTTTGTTTTGTTTGAGTTTCATTGTTTCATGAACCACATAAAGACGGATAATGTTAAATGTTAATGTACTTAGTACTAAGTGCAGTCAGTAGTTATTTTTTACTTACATTGAGAACATCCGCAAGTGAAGACTTTAAGAATTAAAGAATTGAAGAATAAAATCATCTGAAACAAAGATATTATAGTTAGTAGTTATTATAGTTAAGTACTTATTAAAAATATTGCATTGTTTTAATCAATTAAAAGATTTTTTGAGATTAACTATTAACGGTAACAAAAATATCTATACCAATGCGTACGTTGATTAAGTGTAGATTGCAGACAAATAGCGTAATATATTTTATTTGAGTTTGTGTGAGAATGTAAGTGTGTAGTTGATATGTGCGATAAACTAGTTCATAAATAACGTGCAAGTAATGAGTTATGTGTGTGTGTATGTAGGTGGCGCAGAGTGCGTGTTGTTGCATAACTACGGCGCACTTTTAGTTCGCTTCGCGCTAATGACGAAAATATTTCACTCGGCTCGGTCGAAGCATCGAATAATTTTTGCGCGCATTTGCCAGCACCGCTGGCTCGTATGTGCCAATGTACCGACACATATTATCGCATCGCGTGACCTTGGCAAGCGACGCGTGCACGAATCGTCCTTACGCCAGGCTAATGCCCCCTGCATTACCAGATAGAGCGTTTCCCGCAACGTTGCTACTGCTACACACTGCAAGTGGGCGATATTATGATGTTGTATCTAAAACCGGTGAGATTTATCCCCCACCCTGAATTTAATACAATCTGCACTTCATAACTCATTGCGTCATACGTGAAGTAAACGCGACAAAACAAAAATATTTTTAAAATTGCAATGAATGATTCCGCGAAGCTACTCTCGGGTGTTTTTGGTAACAAAAGTATCAAGATGTGACTTTGCTGTTTGACGTTATCGCGATTCGCACAATATCAGCGAGATATCACTCGAGTGTGTGCGCTTGAGTGCGCCGCAGCGCGCGCGGTGCGAGAGGTCAATGCCCGCCGCATTAGAAACGACAGGAGTTGCAAGGACGAATCCTATATTACTAATCGATGTCGGTCGTTCAGAAAACCAACCCCCCTCAGAAAAAAGCCTCACTCTACAACACGGAAAGAGACCCTACCCCCACCAAAACCAACGCCGGAAAAAGTTACATAAATTTTTTGGTCGTCTATGCGTGGCGTCCTTGGCGAGGGCGGCGATAAAAGATTACAATTCCTTTTAGGGTTCTTGACCCGCCGCAACGCGCATTTCCCAGTGCCTCACCGCCGAAGCTGCTTATATATACATATTTTTTCTCTTTTTCGCGACGCCGCCGCCGTCGGGGCCGCCGTCGACGCGCCGCCAAACAGCCGAAAATGTTCCCGTTTGCTTTCGGTTCATTCGCCTCGCTTGTTTACCCTTACCCAGTGCTTAAATGTGCTTATGCGTATAGAGGTATATCGTTGTGTAGAGTTGAAACTTTGTCTGCTTAGCTTCCTCGAGAAAAACAGCTAAACGACCTATGGTGGTATGGTGGTGTTACTGGATATCGCGGAAAAGGCCAAACACACTTGTAGGCATTGTAAGCTCCAACGATAAAAGCTCACGCGGGGAATTTGAAGGATGTGAAAATTTCCAACAAAAAATAACAAAGAACCAACAATCTTTAATTCAGTGGGCATGAGCGCACAAAGCTGAAAATGTTGTCTCGTGTCAAACAAACCCTAACCTAACATTATCACTAATTTACCCTCATCCCTTATCCATATCTTTTTATCCTCTAGTAAGCTTTTTATAATTTTGGTTACACGCTTAGTTGAGTAATAATTTAAGTTTTAAGTTTGCAAAAATATAGCCCTAGTTCTCGTTTCCTATGAATCTGTTTCTGAATCTATGTCTGTTCATCTCTAATGTCGGATCTATTTTTACAAAAAGTGCAAAACTATTTTTATTTTTACGCGGAAATTTTATTTGCTTTGCAAACGCTTTGCAAGTGCGAAAAATAGGCGAAGCATAAAAATCGAACACATACGAGAATTTGTTACATTTTACTTTTTACGTGTTACGTGCGATAACAGAGCCATAAAACATGCGTTTGGCACAAAATATTTTGCACGATGCGACGCATTTTCATCTCGAGGCTGACGCGCAACTCACGCGCTTGTGCTTGTGCATGTAAATTTAATTAATCGCCGCCAATTTAGCACTCTGCAAACACGATGACGATGGTGACGTCGTTGCATCGCGCGCGAAAAACAAGATAAACGCTTGTTTGCTTGCACAATGAAGTGCACGTGCAGTTCATTACGCAATTTGACAACAATGGTAATCAACTACAAGTTATAAAACCGCGCGTGGCCATTTGCAGAATTTACAACTTGATCCGAATTAAAGTTTAGAATAATTTTTTTTAAATAAAATTTCGGCAATATTTTAATAAAACATTATGTCATCTTTAAGTAGGTACCTAGCTAAGTATGACTTGAATATGTCTGCATTATCCTTATTCCTTAATACGCAGCAAACTTCTTATAACTTTAACTTATTATAAGTAAATTTCATCTCGTACACATCAGTTATTGTGCGGGCGTTCTGTGTGCGCGCCGGGGAAAAGTACACATATGAATATTTTATAAATCCATTTTATATTAAGCACACGCGCCGTTCCATCCAGGACACTTATCCCATCCATCCATGCATCAAGCGCGTTTGACATTTCCAATTTCGGGCAAGCAAGCAGCGTAGCATCATGGAAGGAAGTTCTGCAACAGCAACAGTGAGGGGATGTCTTTCCTGTTACACACTTCTCCCCCGATGCGTCCGCGACATCATTGACTAGACACTTTCGCTATCGATTTTGCATTTGTACATGTCGCATGTACGCATTTTCAGTTTATGACAGCGTATAATGGATACATTTTAACAAGGATAGTAAATATTAAAGAAAAAATATTATAACTTATAATTTAATAATAGTAAAGTTTAAACATCCTGTAGCTCCTGCAAAGCAAGACAGGAAACAGGATATTGCTAGAAATTGAATTAGGGATGAACATTTTAGAAATCTAAAAGGTTTGTGATTTGTTTTTGAAGTATATTTATTAATTACTTTGGTAAATCAATTGAATTTTAGTGATTGTCCATTCAATAACTCAGGTTCTTCAAAATCATGATTACACTTTTGTAGTAACCACAGGATATTGCTTGAAATTGAATTAAAGATAAACATTTTAAGATTCTAAACGTTTTTACTTGTTTCTTTATTAGTTTTATATTAGTTGTTTTCGTAAATCAATTAATTTTTAATGATTCTTGATAATTGCATTAATTTTCTATTGCGCATTACTTTTGTTATGACTCAAGTTCTTCAAAATCATGATTACACGTTTGTAGTGAACACAAAACATAACAAAAGTGCGAGGCGCGGCGAATGCTGGCTGCAAAGCCGCGAAGAAAAGAGATTTATTTGTATTTGCTTCGGCTTTGCGTTTTGTTGCTTCGTGTGTTGTTGCTTTTCGGCAGGGTTCAAGGCTAGCGCGCGCAAGTTCGTCGTCGCGATGCCATTTTAATTCAACAACATTCAACGCTTGGCACGCACGAAATTCCACAATGATTCAATTCACATCGCATCACATCTCTTCATATTTTGTTTGCTGTAATACTTAAAATATGACGCAATTGTTCTTTTTCTGCATTTGAGGTTATGACTTGACTCTTTCTATAACTTTACCAACTTCCTTGAAAGTTGTTGTTAGTCCTAAGGCATACCAAACTAAACAAATCAAATAAATGTGAGCTTTAAGTTGATTTTAATTTGTTCAAATACAAATTTTATATAAATTTGGGATTTTTTTTACTAAATTTCTTCGTAATGTTTTTTACTGAACGCCTATCAATCATAAGAGGCGGCAACAAACCGCTGCGTCGAGCCGTGTTGTCGAAAAGTTTCAAGAGTAATTATATAGTTTTTTTATGTACTCGTCGAAATAAAGCGGGCGCATAAAGAGTGGGCGGTTTTTCCGCCTCATCCGCCTTGAAGCGGACGGTAACAGCGAAAGCAAAGAACGCTGACTAGGGCCAGGGCCATGACGACGACGGCGGCGACGGCGGCAAAGTGAAGGAAAACTTTTTGCTGTTTATTATTGAGTTACTTATACTCTGCGACGTGCGACGTGTGCCAGTGTTCGCATTGGAGAAAAAAGTACAACGAGAAGAGAGCCCAAGCGGAAACGTAATTAGGAAGTTACGATAGCATTAAGTAAGCGAAATACAGCACAGACAAATATATCAACCGGCGATACGTTGAACCTGGTCATCAATCAATAATCGATATATTATTTTTTTATAATCTATCCCCGGTATTTGATACATAAAGAGTCTATTATGAAATTTGAATAAATTAGACAAACCAAAAATTAAATGCGCATTAATTATGAATGTATAAATTAATTATTTAAATGGATATTTTTAAGTTATAAATTATATTTTGTAAATTTACTGCACCAATTTGCAATTGTAGCCCAACTGGTGGATTCTATCAAAAAATCTTACCAAGATAATATTTAGGTTATGTTCCTAGTGCATTCCATGTATCGTGTGAAAATTACATTAGTTGATGGACATTCAAGCACTTCCGGTTTGAAATGGCAAAGCACTTCATAGTTATTAATTGATTTGCCCTACAATCTGCAACGTCTAAGTAGAAGGGCAGTGGTAATGCAATGTGCAATTTGATTGCAAACAATATGCTTAGATTGTACCACAAAGGAATCGAATCCTTTGAATAGCAATAATTTAATTACCGTATAAACCTACTAAGTAAGGGTAGGTTATTACCAATATATTTTGTTATAATCATTCTTTGATATTTTCATGAGAAATACAAGTATTTATCAAAACTTTTTTAAATTTTGTGAAGAACCGTAGATGTTTTGGTATTATCAACACTCGTAAACATATTATTAAGATTGTAACTTCAATTTCTAAATGAATCAATAACCTAACCGATAACATGTTATTTATAGAAGTTATAAAAACACACAAAAAATGTCATTTTGATAACAAAAATATCAAATGTACCCATAATAATTCACAAAACTTGTAAATATTTAAATTTCTATCAAATCAAATTCAAATCAAATTTGTAGCACTCAACGAATGCAAAATTTCGCGTTGCTGTGACGAACGACGGCTTCAATCATTCAATAAAGTAATGAATAATATTCAATGCTAAATAATTCTAATGAACTCGAAAGGTGTGTTCCTTCAGTTCGTTAACTTTAACATTAGCGTTAGCAGGATCTCAAAGTGACACACCACACATTGTATATAGTCTTTGGCTTGCGTGTGCATAGCGCGTGCTAAAGTATGCACGCGTATAAATTATTCGTTTTTCACCCCCAATCCTTGGTAGATAAGCGGGAAATGCCACATTCATAATGCAATCCTTTTAAGGACGAATACAGCCTTCTTCCCGCTTCCAAATTTAGTTCGTAGTGCGCTTTGTCTGATACTTTGTTGAATTTGTTGAATATGCTGAATTCATTTTATCAAAATCAAAACCAAGCGTGATGTGATTGACGTTTTGTTTTATTTCGTTTTATTCATAAGCACAACACGCACATGCTGTGAGTGTTGTTGTGTGGCGGATTGTTGAGGCTTTGAAAGTGTTTGGCTTTCGGAGTCGCGCGTTTTATTGCGGAAGGTTATCATCGTCGCAAATCGCCCGCGCTTGGGGTTCGTGCTGAATGGCCGTAGTAAACATTTTTATTTATGATTTTCGCGTGTTTGCAATTCGGCAATGAATTAAACTAAACGTCGAGCTACGTAAAGCGATAGCGTATAATTTCCTTTGCATTTTTGGCATTTGGGTAATTTTTTACCTCTATTATTAATATTAATATTACTTGTCGCCGCGATTGTTATCGAAATTCCACGAAATGTTAACATATTATTAATTATCACTAGAATTGTATGTTTTAATAAATAATCAGAGCATGATTATTTTACATATCAATTATTTATTAATATTCATTTAAAGATTTATCCTATTCATATTGCATTATCAGAAATATAAAAAAACTCTTTCAAACAAAATTATTTGTAATAACATAACATAACTTTTTTTTAGTAATTTTTTTTTTGATAAATCGCTTCGTTTGCTTGAAACACAAACATTTATGGAAGATTGTTACAAATTGCATTAACACTTGTTATTCATAATAATAGTAATGTTTTTTTAAATAAAAAATAGCAGTTTTTTCACACCAAAACTTCCACCTAAAACCAGTTTTGATTATTTATAGACAAAATTACAAAACTATCAATAAATAAACCTAATTACTAATCCCATCTGTTAGTAAATTAACAAAACTATAAAAAAAACCAATTCAAAATGAAAAAATCCGTCCATAAATAACTCGAAAATCTTAATTTTCCCATCGCGTTGCAATGTATGGTAAGTAACAAACACTGCGTGAGTTAAGTCATTGCGCGACGTGACCGCTTGCTCTCAGCATGTTTGCATTAGAAACATGGCCTTGCTAAGGCCATGCACCGCGAATTTAACTTACGTAATGAGGCCAGCACACGCTTGCCGGCGCACATCACTCATACACACAATTGTGTGTGCGGCTATTTTTTCTTCAAACATTTCGCCTCACTGCAGCGCTCCGCGCGCGTAGATTTGCGAATCGAATAACAACATACACACTCGCCTGCCTCCAGCAATAAACTATAGGGTCCCCCGAATCGTGCTACCACGGGCCCCCCATTCGACGGCGCTCTGCAATGTAATTTTGGCAACTCGCGAATAGGACGCCGCGCCGCAGCTTTGTCGGCATTTTTCCTGGTTCAACCGAAATAGCGAGCGCGATGTCGGGCGGGCCCGCGCAAAAATTCGCCAGTTGCATCAGTTGAATATTAGATATTGTGTTAGACGCATCATATAACACATGCTTTGCAAGTATCATAATAATAAAAATTGAATAATACACGCATTTTCTATTGACATTTGATTGACATTCACCAATCAAGAGTTTGTTTTGTTTTTGTTTTGATAATAATAAACTTTTACGAAAACTTTTCTTCATTCAGTGCAATGATGTGCTAAATACTTTTGCGGCTATTTTATCCTCAAATAATGGAAATGAGAGGTACGTAGTGATTATGCAAATAATTTTATTGTTAAATAAAAATCCGGGAATAATTATGTCAGATATGTCGGCGCGCAGGATATAGGATGCGCGATGATGGCGGCGGCGCGCGGTAAATGTACAAACAACAGATGTTAAATAATAATGTCAATAAGTGCACTCGTTCAGCGCACCAACTACATTTTTATTTATACATAGTGCCTACAACTGAAACCGAATGTGTTTTTGTTGCTCGCTCGATTGCTAGCTGCGCATATGTCGACGACGCGCGAAAACGCAAAATTATTTTTAATGCATTGCCAAGGTTATGATGAGCTCCTGCTTTTGCCTTCGCATTGCAACAGCAACATAACAAATATAACAATTTTCGCGTGCGCAAAATGTGCATGTGTACCACAAGTTATAACCCGCAGCATCATCAACACACAATAAGATTTTTTGTGCTTTTTTTCTACACAAATGCAACAGATTATAATCATTATTTATGCACATCACAATTAATCTACACGCTTAAATTATTTGTATTTGTTCAGCGTGAATCGAATCATTTTTATACATAATTGACACAAAGCATGAAAACGAGCGCGCGTGTACGTGAAGGTTTTTGCGTTATCTGCGATATTTTTGTGCGTGCGGTGTGAAAACCATTACAATCATCGTGCAATGTTTACAAGTGTCAAACATGCGCAATTGGAATCGATAAGTGCGTTCGTTGAATTTTGGATTTTTGACGCCGGAGTTGATGCGCCATTTATTCATTCACGACGTTTTGTGTACGGATGTGCTCGTGTGATAAACGCGAATTGTATTTGCAATTGACCAAAAAATTATTATTATTGCAACATACTTAGAGATACATCTCTATATCGAACGCATCACGATTTTGTTTAAATATTTTATGACGACCGTTGCACTTGCATGTTATGTTCTCAGCGATTTCATCATTCTCCTAAAATTGATTTACTTTCGTTTTTATTTCTATGATAAGCGATATGTGTTATCTTTTTTGTGAAAACAACAGGATTGGATTTATTTTAATTTACATAATTGTTCACAAATCAAAACAAATATTTACATTTGAATATT
>JARJDS010017754.1:0-13823 GCA_030264155.1 Atheta pasadenae | reverse complement strand
TAATTAGTGTAATTGTAAGTTTTAATTATAGTTTTAAGTAAAAATTCGGTAAATTTATTAAATTTTTATATAATATGTGTTTTTATTTTAATTTATTTATATTTATTATTAAATTTATAAATTGTTAGTTGTTTTGAAACAAAAGAAAATAAGTAGAGCACTTTATGCTTAATTAGTTAATACGTAAACAATCAATTAAAAACTAATTACCACAAAAACAATTAAAAAAAAATAAAAAAATAATTCTTACCTTAACTTTAAACTAACAAATTCTCTCTTTCAAAAAAAAAAACACAAAATTGTTAATTTTGTAAACTAAAAATCCATACACTATGCAATTATTAATTAATTAAATTAAATCACTAATTAATGCAATTTATGAATTTATTTTATTTTTTTATTTAATAACGGAACTATGTGTATCTATCTACACATCAAACACTGCGTTCTTGTTCTTCTTGTGGTTAAAATTCTTGGCTTTAAATATTTAGTATCTTCGTGTCTTTCACTTCTGACTTAATTGGTAAATTCTGCACGAGACGCGAGATGTTGCGGACGTGTTCCGACTGCACTCGAGGACGCGCAAACGCATCGATTTTATAACATTGAACTTGAGACTTTGCAACAGCAGCCGCAGCCGCAGCAACAGCAATAACCGAAGAAGTGCAAGAAGTGCAAGAAGCAACAAGGTGAGGAATGGTACATGCTATACAGCTATACAGTTCGTGACATACAGCGACGAAGAAATCTTCCAGAGATAAAATTAAAGACTGAACAAAGACGTGCGGTAAATACATCAACATTTCAAAGACTTCAAAGACTTTAAAGCTTTAAAGGTAATAAATAAGGTGAAAGGCAATATCTTATCTTATTATGAGAAATATATAAATACTAATTGCCATATTGAATATGTTAATTTATTATTATAATAAAATTTATAAGATTTTTGTTTTTAATTTTAAAAAAATCAAATTTTAGTTGGTGTTATTCCCAATAGATGGCGCTAATGTATAATAATGTTAACCTTAATTGTATTTCGGTATTTATTAGTGTACACACTGACCCAATGACCTAATTTTTTCTTTTACTTCTTAGTATAATCTTCCAGTTCTGCCAATGCAGGTGATGCATCTCCACTTCTTCCACTTCTTGTACATTTTGTACATTTTACGTCTCTTATACTTAATCTTACTTTGTCATACACACATCAATCTTCAAAAATTTTAAAACGAAAATATTTTGGGTTAATTGTAATTCTAACCTAAATTTAACTAAAAATTTGAAGCCTGGAATGTTGGTTAGTAAATAATTTGATGTTTATTAATACTAAACATCATTTTATCATTAATTCCAAGTTCAACTTAACGTATTGTAAGCTGTAACGTACTGTAACCTACTTTAAGCAGAAACAAGTTCCGTTTTGTGTCTCAACGTCATTAAACCAACAATAATGCAACGAAATGCACCGCAAGTTCAACGCAATTATAATTTGTTTATAACAATACGTTTAACAAAGTGCAGAGTACAAAGTACACAACAAAAAAAAAACAAAGAAAAAACGTTGATTTGGTTAAGGTTAAAGTTTTTAGTTCGAAAATTCATTCACAGATGGCGCCACTTTTACTTTAAATTAAAATTTTAATGAATTAAATGTTATTAATGTTAAAGTTTAATTTTGTAATTACCGTTTAATTGCATTACCAAAAACTGTATAGTTTTCACTTTCAATTTACTTTCTAAGTACTTTAGCTTTACTTTTAGTGCGATTGCAAACAAAAGAAGACAAAATACATTGAGAAACATAATTACAAAATAGTAATAAGTGGTTAGTTGGTTAGTTGCATTACCGCAGCCACTCAGTAATTCATTTATGGAATGTTAGACCAAAAGATTCAGCGAAAGTTTCACTTTTCGTTAAATTTCCATTTAAAATGCGTCATTTTTCTGTGGTTAACCTATAATTTGATCATGTCTGTAATTCTTAAGCTTAAAAGTGAAAACTTTCGGAAATTTCGGAAAAATACAAACGTAAAACAAACTTAACAAAAATGTTTGCGTATAGAAATTAGCATTGTGTGCATTTAGATTGTTGATACGTTGAAAAGATAACTAATTTCACTTTCCCGCGTTAAATATTTAAACAATATTTAAATACGTATTGTTTCAGAGTGGGAATTAACATAAAAGTCACACTATTTAAAAGAAGAAAGATTAGAAATTAATAATAACGTTTATAATTATTTTTATTGTTTAAAAATTTAATTTTTAGTGATAAAAAAAGTTTAAAATTATAAATAACTGACATTTTTTGTTCTTGTTACGCCATCTATGATTAATTAAAATACTAATTTTGTAAAAACAGATTTTTTTGTATTTAATGTTGTGTTTAGTGTTGTGTATTTTGCAGTAGATGGCGTTAGGTGTGATAAATTTAAATTTTCTTCCTCTGTTGCGTCACTGGCATCTGTGTGGGATGGTTGAGGGGTTAAAGCACAAACCGCGCTTGCGCCCCTCTTTATATTGATTGCTTGGCTTGTAGGCGGCGGAGGGTTGGTTTGGTTGGCGGCGCCACACACAACACAACGCGCGCACACAGCTACCCACCGACACTTTCGTGTTGTTCTCGTTGACGCTGCCATCGAACCTTCGCGAGTGCATTTTATCAATTTTCTTAACACCGTACACCATTTTCTATAAAATTACCAATTGGGGGGTTTTGTATTGTTAACTAAAGTTTGAATTTTTTGGTGCGTTAGTGGAGTGATCAAAACTATCTATAGTGAGGGGCGGACGTGTCAAAGTCTTGGTCGGTTGTCGGTTGTTATCACCGGTGAATATCGGATAACATAGTTGGTTATTTTGCGTTCTTGAATTGGAGACGCCATGTCAGTGGACGGGCCGGAGATTACTGCTCTTGATAGATGTGAGTTTATTGTTTATTTAAATATAAATATAATAAAAAACAATTAGTAGTCTTGTTGTTTAGAAATGTAATAAAAGAAAAAAATATGTTTGTGTGATTTTGCTTTTTTTTTTATGAAATCAATTGTTTGTGTTTGGTGAGTCATTGTTTTTTTGTTTTTTTATTTATTATTTTATGACGGTGTGGGTTGTGTGTGTTGACAGAAAAAACAAAGGATAACTGTGAAATGATTAATTAAATATTCGATTTTTATTTGTTTTGTTTTGTTTTTATTTGGGTTGCATACTACAAAACAAATAAAACAAATGTATGCCGGGAATGTAAAAAATAATTACTTGTTGTTTTAATCATTTTGTTTGTATTCTGTTTTTTTTAAATTTTTGTGTATACTTGGTTGCATAAATTACAAACAAAATTAAATTTCCAAAAAAATAAAACACCGTTGGTATATTATTTTGTAAGCAATGTAAATGGTGTAAAAAGTAAGAAATTATGTTGAAAAATGTTGGAAAACGTGTTAGAAAATGTAGGAGGGTGTATAAGGTGCGGGTTTGTATTCGTTTTTATAAAATAAAGACGTAAAAGTACGAAACACTGTTTTGTACTTTAGTAAATGTACTACAACGGTAGAAAATGAAACTAAAGTAACAAAAACTTTGCTAAAAAGTAAAAAATGGTAAAAAATTGCAAAAAACACAAAAATTTAACTAAAAATTAACAAAAAACGTTAAAATTGTATACAAAAAGTACAAAAAAATTACAAAACTAATTAAATACAGTGGAATATAGTGAAAATTTTAGTTTTTTTTAAAGAAATTTGTGTAATAACTATTAGTTTTTATCAAATTATGTTGTTTTTTTAACGTAAAATTACGTATTTATCAATGTGGAACGTACGTGCTGTTTGTAATTTGATTAAATTGTAACTAAATTGTTACTGATTACTAATTAGTATTGTGTGCATGTTTAAATAATATGTCAATGCTTAAAAATGTTTTTTTGTTAATTTTTTATTCCGTTTTAAAATTGATTTTTTGTTTTTTTATTAATTACGTATAAACTAATTACCATTTTTAAGTTTTTGTTTCTGTAATTGACAGATGATACTATTTTACGTATTTATACGAAATTTCATTTAATTCGGACTTTGTTTACTATTTTATTTTAATGGATTTTGTTTATTAACGTAGGCAACTAGTAATGCGGTTTATTTTAGTTTAAATTTGTAACATCAAGTTTAAAATTAAATAAAACAAAAACTACTTGAAATAATTACGATTTTCTTTCATAATTTAATAAAGGTACTAAATGACATTGTATTGTTAAAATTACAACTTAATATACAAAGTGGTACTAATTTTATTTTATGTTTTTTGATAAATATTATTTATTTTGTAAATTAAAATCTTTAAAATTTAATAACAAAAAAACTACTTACAATAAGTAAAAATTTCTTTAACTCATTTAAGCAGGAACTTTTTGAGTATATGTAATAAAACATTTAGACTATTATACTGAGTGATATTAATTTAATCTTAAGTTTTGTTTTATAAACTTTTGATGGGAAAAATTACAAAAATGTTCAACTTTAAACTTAAATAACATAAAAACTAATTGTATTATTTGAGTTTTTCTTTAAGTAATGATTAAAGTAACTCATTAAAAACCTTATGTTTAAATTTTATTAAAATATACTGAGTGATAGAAATTTTATTATCAAAAAACTAAAAAAATCATAAAATCTTTAAAAAAAATTTACACAACTTACACATTTGTATTTAATAATATCTAACGTTTTTAATAAATTAATGAGTAGTATATATATATATAAATAAAACAACATCCTAAAATTCTAATTAATATTAATGACAAATAAATACGTGAAATATTTGAATATTTCAATAACATTTCCACTTAATGAATGATGAATATTCCATCCACATTTCACCCATAACATTTACGTGCTTCAAAAATAACAATTTCGAATGTCAAATTAATTTCGCGTCCATATTTCTAAAAGCAAAAGGTAATGGACGCTACTGAATGAAGCTGTGACGCGTCCGTCATTATTAATTATTCATCCCCCCGCCATTTTGCTTTTAACGCTTTCATTTTAACGGCTGTAACGTGGAAAATATTCGGAAAATTATTATCTAAAATATTCCAACATTAAATGTCAATTTTTCATCATTAAACCAGCATTAAACTAAAAAAATAAAAAATTAATGTATAATTTTTTTTATTTTTTTAAATTAATTTTAAATTTTTTTTGTGATTAAAAAACGATTCTGAAGGGAAGTGTGATTCATAATTTAAACAATCCCACATTTTATATTGATTTTTCTTGTTTTTCCTGTGACAAATCAAGTTGAGTGTGACTCATTGTTTCATTACGAGGTTATCGTTGTAACCTTCATCCTTCCGGAATACTTTCTATGTTTTCCAGTATCCTGATATCTTTTTTTATTAAAGAATAACCTTGTTTTCGATCATTCGCACAGGACACTATGTTTTTCGTCTTCGTTTTGCTTCAAAAAACGAAAATCAAAGCTTTGCGAAGAGAAAAATTTAGGTCACGGTGAGCTGTAAACGAAAATTCGATAAACGACCTTCAAAATTTAATTTAGGGATATGCGGTATAAAGATAACGATGAAGGGTTAAACCTACCATTGAATTTAAAACATAAAAACGGCGATAAAGTTAAATTTAACCTTAAAATTTTATTAAACCTTTAATAAATCGTAAAAATATTTATTAGAATTAATAAAACTAATTTTTTTTTATATAGGATTTTATGGAGATTTTAAATAAGAGCTTGGTTTTGTTGTAGAGTCTTTTGTTTCAAAGATAATCAACAAAAACAACATAGAATCAATAAAAAAATTTTAATACGTTAATGCTTTTTAGTACATTAACGACCATAACTTTGTTAATTACCAATCGATTTTAACCAAATTAAAGAAAATAATTTATTATTAATGTATCAATTAATATGTTTAAAGATAATTAAGTTTGGTTCATTGGATTTAAAGTTATTTATGTTTAAAGTGCAACATTGTAAAAATTTTAAACCACAAAACAAAATGATTTTGTTTACGTTAATAATTATAACTTTGTTAATAATTAACCAATTAAGTTCATTTTAACAATACTTATTCATTATTAACTCCTCTACTAACTGATGTAAAAACAATTAAGTTTATTATTGTCATTTAAAAGTTATTTACCTTTAAAATTCAATATTCTAAATTTTTAACCACTAAACAAAATGTTTTTGTTTACGTTTTTAACTATAACTTTGTTAATAATTAACCGATTTACTTCAAATTAACAATACTCATTCAATAATAATGTTTCTAATAATTAGTAAAACAAAAAATAAGTTTAATACTGTAGTTTAAAAGTTATTAAGCATTAAACTTTACTTATCAACAAAATTAATTACAATTCATGTTCATAAAGTTGCCTATGTTTTATAACACATTACTAACATTATACTACTTCTAATAACATAAGCAGATGGCGCTATAATGTTGATCTTACAACTTGCAATAATTTCCGATCGTTTTTCTTCGTTTTCTTTCTTTTTGTTTACCTTGAACGTTTGAACATCTTTATAGCCGTTCGCAGCGATACACTACAGTGCGATACGGCACGACATCGACATTTCCTCTCCCCCCGTTCTCCCCTGAACACACAGCACACAACGTGTGAAAATTTAATGCGCCAGAAAATTTGCTCTCGTTCATGCAATATGAACGCTTGAATTTTTCGACGTTTCTCAACAAATACCAACACAAAACTTTAATATACAATGTGTCCAATCCAAAATAAATTCTACAGCAAACACATAATAACCTCAAAATTAAAATAAAAACTTCAACACAAAAAAAATAAATTATTTTAATAACTAAATTTATTTCTTACTAAATTGTGGTGTTTGTTTCGATTGTTTTTGTCTAAAGCCACGAACACATTGTATATGAATTTCCAGTGTTTTCATTGGCGAATTGTGTGCACACTGTGCACGAGTTCTGTCGTGCACAAAATGGAGGCAAATATAAATGGTGGAAGCCCACGCAAAGCTACAATAACGTCGATATCACACGGCTTTTGTTTTTTTTTGTTTTTGTGGTTTTGTTCCTCTGGTTTGCGCTTTTATTCACACAAAACTCAGGAATATTCCACACAAACGCTCCCCTAACACTGGTACATTATTTTTATTATTTTTATTACCTAACATATACTTCTAAACATAACCTACAAACAGTTTCCATCAAAAAAGATCAAAAATATTTATTGTTTTCGTTCCAAAAACTTAAAAGAAAAATTGGTTGCCTACGTTACACGACAGTTTTTAACGTAAATCCCTAAACTCATTCTTAAGTTTAAAAAATTCTTATATAGATGGCGTTGCGTTGCCAAGCAAAAAAATGACAAGCAGAAACAGAAAAAAATGCTTATCATCTTCAATCTACAGTTCACTTCAGTACGTGTTGTAATCAATGACAAGAAAGATTAATTCGTGTTAGAAACGTGTTTTATCTTGTTTATTGTGTTAGTCCTGACACAATTATCCGGCTCGTAATTTTATTGTGACGCGAAAATTTAATGCGATTGGTGAAATTGATCGTAAAACATCGTCAAGACGGTGTGAATGTGAAGGGTTTTGTTATCGTGCGTTCCGACGTTGGGGGACTTGAAAGGGGAATTCAATCGATTGCCGAACTAGGGTGAACCTCTCAAACTCATACCCTAACTTGATGTGGAATTCTAGGGTCTCAACCTCAACACGAAACTGAATAACTAACCGCGAACGAACCGAGAATGTTTTGACAAGTTTGGAATTTGCATGGAAAGAATGGATACAAAGTTCAGTTTTGTGGTCATAACTTTGGTAATTTAATGATTTTATGAGTTATGTAACGGGTTGAGAGCTAAAATTAACGTGGGTTGTGAAGGTATAAAGTTAAAACAAATATTAAAATTGTTAAAAAGTTAACACTAATTAAGAAAGTTGAAGTTTTATTGATATAATGTAGGTTTAATCATAAAGTTTTTAGGTTAAATTGAAAATACTCGTATTTTTTATTTAATAAATAAATATTAGGTTATATTTCAACAAGTACAACTCATTATTTATTTTTATTATTTATATAAACTTTTGTATTGTGTGAATATGTGTATGTGCTGTCAAATCTGTCAAATTTCTTGATCAAAATGTTGCTGTCAAATTAAAAATTTCCATTTTGATAGAAAAAACAAAGAAATGTTGCTTTGTAAAATTGCTTTAGGGTTAATTAGATGAAATTGTTTCGATTGAATTGAAGTTGAGTTAGTCTAGAAATTGTGAACCAATTATAACTCTTAATTGCAAATTTAATTAATGATTGCTTCTCGAGTGTTCGTTCGCGTAAGACTCGTGTTCTTGTCTCATCAGTGTTCGAGCTTGTTCTTTTACTTCGTGGTGTTTGACATCCCACGCTTGAACGGGGTGGCAATCAATGAAAACGAAGCTATGCTGTCATTTCTTGTATCTTCCACCAACGCCTACTTCTACGCCTAAT
This sequence comes from Atheta pasadenae, assembly GCA_030264155.1. Lineage (NCBI taxonomy): Eukaryota > Metazoa > Arthropoda > Insecta > Coleoptera > Staphylinidae > Atheta > Atheta pasadenae. Next base: position 5,332 of record JARJDS010017754.1, on the reverse strand, counting down.
TGTTCAGTGAATGTAACTTGTACAAATCAAATTATTCTTCATTTCTTTTCTGTACAAACTCAATTCTAGTCAAAAAGTAATTTTATGATTTTAATTGTGGAATTTAATTAGAAAACAATGAAATAACTATAAATTTTATTGTTAAACTTTGTTTTACAAGCTTTTAAGGATTAGGAGGTAGATTAGTGAGGTAATTACTTTAATTTTGTGTAGCGTTCAAGTTAATTCAATTAAGAGTCTCAATTATATCTCATCTTAAATTGAATTGAAGTGAAGAACACAGGACAAAAGCTTGAAAGCACGCAAGTGCGTGAGCTTTACACGGGTATTACATGCTTAGATAATACTCATGATACTCATGATGATACTTGTGATCGTCGTGAACAGAACAAAACAGAAATAAACAAAACAAACGTGGGGTAATCACATAATAACACGAAACGACGTAATCACGCGTTATAATTTGACGTGCACTTGACGTAAACTGACGTAAACAAACGAAAACAAACGAACAAGCAACGACAATTGACGAATTATGAGTTTATTAAACAAAAAATTATAAAATTGCTTGAAAAAAACACGCCATCGCAAAAACGCTGTACAGCCGCCATTTTGGAATAAATCCCCACCAAAAAATTATGATAATTAGTCACTAACATGTATAATAACATCACGTTAAAATAATTTTGTTTTGTGTTATAGTTTTTCATTGAAAAATCGCTAAAGTTTTTTTTTGCGTCGTAAAAAGCAAACGAAACAAATAACGTTCAATGCATGCAACACGTGTTACACGTTTTATAGTCTCATTCGTCTCATTGTCACGTTGTAGAAAACTGTAAAATAACTAACTACGTTTGTTTTACGTTTTTATGGCGTCTTCATAAAACATAACCTTAAAGTGAAGTGGAATAAAATAAAATAAAATTAAAACTTTGTTTATTAAGTTACTACACAAAAAAAATCGATAAACTTCTACTGTTTTCATTTGTTTTGTGTTTTGTTTTGTTGCAATATCCTTGAATTTAAATGTAACATTTAAATTAATGGAGGTTAGGTGACTCCAAACACGTCAGTAAGTACACACCTTCGCAAATTGTTCAGTACAGTTCAGTAAAATATTCCAGAGTAAATAATTACCGACATTAAGGGCGTAGGTTACAAATAAACTAATTAAAACTTAGATTTTTTTACTTTTTGCCCTATTACACCCAACACTATAATGTATGACGGGTTATCGATAACGCACACGCCATGTTCAACATAATTTATTCACACACAACTTAATTATAACTAACTTTTATTAAAACTAACGTTTAGTCTTGTGTTTTGTGGTCTTAACCTACAAATTTGTAATGTAGGTAATAAGGGATTGGTGTTTATTAATTTTGTTTAGTTATTACAGTTAATTCATCAACAATAAACGCATTATGTTTGGCGGCTGCTGCGTTCTGCCTGGTCATGATGGCGGTGTCTTTTTACTGCTGGCGCCGCGCCCGCGCCCGCAACCTCGCTAAGCGGCATGGACCTGAACAGCCCTTAGCGTTCCATTCGCATCGGCGGCCTACAGCCGTTAAAAGTCCTGCGGGCGCTGCTGCGTCGCATTATTTGAAGAAGAGTCCCAGCCCTACAGGACCAGGACGTTCACCACCTGGTGTAAGTGTCACTAATTTTTTTAAAAATGACAATGCAAATTAGGTTAAGAACAAATTGTGTTTTTTTTGTAAAGATGTCAGGACATAACACACCAAGTCCTACAGGAAACATGCCCGGAGCTTTGGAAGCAGGTGTAAACAGCCAAATGGATCAGGTTGCTCAATTGAATCATCTACCCTTGCAAAAAGACATTGTTTTTACCACTGAGTCGGAGCTACAGTCCCCGAATAAGGAAGAAGTCGAAGCTAACGAGAAGAATTTGCAGCAGAGTGCTGGCTTTTTGGGGCAATTGGTTTTTAAATTGAGGTTAGGCACAAACATAACCTTAACTTACAACTACTTAACCTAAATTTTACCTTTTTAAACTTAATCTACACTTAACTTAACTTAAACCTACCACTAACATAACCTAAAATTAACATTTGTGTGTTTTTTAGGTACAAAACCGATAAAAACGCATTAATCGTCTCAGTGGTGCGTTGTCGTGACCTGCCCGCTAAGGATCCTAACCTAGGTTCGAGCGATCCGTACGTCAAGTTGCAATTATTGCCCGACAAACAACACAAAGTCAAAACTCGTGTTTTGCGTAAAACACGCAACCCGGTTTACGATGAAGATTTCACGTTTTACGGGCTGAACTTTAATCAGCTGCCTGGCATCACCCTACACTTTGTGGTGTTGAGTTTCGATCGATACTCACGCGACGATATTATCGGCGAAGTTTTCTGCGCTTTGAACACGGTGGATTTGTCTCAAGCCGAGAAACAACAGATGGCGTTGTGTCGTGAGATTCAACCACGTAGTTTGAAGGTAAAAAAAAACAAAACACTAACAACACATTTAATAAACAAACAAAAAAAACATAAATGTAGGTTTTAAATGTTAATTATGTTGTTTTAGATTAAAAGTCAAGGTCGTGGTGAATTATTAGTCTCCCTCTGTTGGCAACCAGCGGCAACTCGTTTGACAGTTGTGGTGTTAAAAGCTCGCAACTTACCCAAAATGGACGTGACTGGTCTAGCTGATCCGTACGTGAAAATTTATCTGCTGTACAACGGGCAACGCATCGCCAAAAAGAAAACGCATGTGAAAAAACGCACCCTCAGTCCGGTGTTTAACGAAAGTTTCGTCTTTGACATTCCTGCAAATGGTGAGGGGTCATTGGAGCAAGTCAGTTTGGAGTTCTTGTTGCTGGATTGGGATAGAGTAACTAAAAATGAGGTATGCCACACAATACACACCACAAAACATAAACATAACCTATAAACGCAAAATTTACTTAATTCTATGTTTCAAGGTCATTGGAAGGTTGGATTTGGGCGGATCAAAGTGTACTGGCTCAGCATTGCATCACTGGAACGAAGTTTGTAATTCGCCGCGTCGCCAAATCGCAGACTGGCACAAACTACGCGAGTAAATTGGGTTGCCTAGCACGCTCCAACTTTAGTAGGCTATTTAAGCGACGACGTGACAAACCAATCACGTAGATTAGAATGAATCACAGTCTAGAATCCCCAGCCAAAACTTATCCTAAGCATTTAACTTGATTGTGTTTTTAATTAAACATTAAAAACTTAAGGTTAAGTTTGACTTTAACAAAATGGCCGTCAGTAACTTTAATAGCAATTATTGTCTAGTAAAAATTATAGTAAAGCCTTAACTTAACATTCGATAAAATTACTTAAAAGCTGGTTTAGATTTTAAGCATTTGGGCGGCCATTTTGTTTTTCTGTTTTCGTGATTTTCAAAGCAAACAAATACTAATCATTGCTAAACACACAATTATAACCTAGACTGATGATGATATACATTTTACCCAAACAATTAATACGTGTATAATGAGATAAGAACATAACCTATAAAAATAATTCATTGGCGTAACAGGTTAATACAAAGGGTTGTAAAGGTTAATGTACATTTTTCGTTTCGTGGAAGACATGCTTTAATGTGTGTTAACCTGCTGATAGTGTTAAGATGCTTTAATTAATTACAAACTTAAATTATTGAATTACAAGGTATGCAACCAACAATACAGGAAACTGGACAGACAATGAAAAAAATAAAAATGACTAGGATTTTTTTTGTTTTATACAAAGTTTGTTAACTAAGAAAAATCTTAAGCATTTTTATTAGTAACGAATACAACGTGTAAATAATTTGTTTTAAGGTTTCTTTTGCGCATGCGCGTCAAAAAAATATTTTCACAACACAATATTAAATATTAATATCAAGTACATTTACAGATCAAATAATTATTGTTACTGATGACAGGCTTAACACAAAATGTAAACAAACAAAAAAAACAAAAAACTGTAGATAGACAAAACAAGTAATGTAAGTTGATGTATGACGAATGTGCTTATTTCTTGTTCTTCGCTAAGTAACAAAACAAAACTTAAAAAAAAACAAATGATGACAAAGGTAAACATAACCTTGAAACGTAAAACAAAACAAAATCAATTAGAACATAATCAGATCACATTAATTACAAGTAGAAACAAAGAGAAACACAACAAAACATACCACTAAAGTAAAACAATTGAGGTTATGGACGTTAATTGGTATTTTTAACTAAAAACACACACATAACCTAAAAAAAACCTAAAAATAACAATCGATGGTAGGCATACTACCACCTTTTGTTTTATTGTTAATTTCAAGTTTAACATCAAACTTTAGGTTATGTTTACGTTTATTTAAGTTGAGGTTATGTAACAAACTAAAAATCAAGTAAAGTAAAGTGTAAAAAAGGGTTTGTGATATAGGCTTAAGCAGAAAAACGTTGATGACGTATGAAGCGTGTGCACGTATGAATGGATAACTTAAATGATAACACAAGTAACGTAAAGTAAGGTTAGGTAATGTTAAATTAAGTAAAACTTAATGAAATTTGATGAAACCTGAAGTGAAGAAAGACACCTGCTAGATATTATTATTATTTGCTGTTGGGTAATGTTTTAAACTGTTACAATACACCAAAAAATGGTGAAGGTTAATGTCAAGGTTATGGCAAGGTCATGGCTAGATTATGGCTTTATAAGATAGCTAGTCGTGATTTAAAAATTGGTTATGAATTGGAAGCATGCAAATTTTTTTAAGTCTAGGTTATGACTTAAAAATGACAAGGTTATGGTCAAGGTCAAGGTTAAATATTGACAAGAAATGTGGGAAAAAATTGCTCTAACCTTAAAAACTTAAAGTTATGCTCAGTTTTACCAATTTAGTTTTGTATTTTGTAGAAATTTTGTAAAAACAGTTTGTTATTGTTGATTTTTTTTTCGTTTTTGACAGTTTAAGGTTTAATTGATTGAAATTGTAGGTTAAGTGATGAATTGTGAATTGAAGGAGGAATTTGTTGAATTTGTGGAGTAATTAATTTGCGAATGATAAGGAACGAAACTATAGGTAATGAATAATAGTTAATAACTAAAACAAACTACGACTAAAAACAAATGACAGACACGCTGTTAGGTTAGGATTTTAAACAAATAAACAGAAAACTGTAGTAGCGTACATTAAACACAACATTAAAACAAACTCTTACATATATTACCAATAATTACACTATATTATTACAGTATGTAAATGTATATAATTAATAAATGGTTTCAATGGTTTTCAAATAATTATTTTTGTTTTTTTTTACATTTCTTGTCGTAATTTGGTGGTTTACTATAGG
>JARJDS010017739.1:0-18101 GCA_030264155.1 Atheta pasadenae | reverse complement strand
TTTTTCTTGGGAATATTAGGAATAGTCGTTTTTGGACCCTCAAGTGTGTCATCTCAGAAGGAACCCAGGTTGTCAGGAGTCGTTGTAGTCCTTGTCCTCATAAGGGTCTAATGATATACGGGGTGCAGACACATTATATCGGGAACCAACAAAAAATCTTCTTCTTTATCTGTTTTACCATTTCTAAAGACAACTCTGAATACTTTTGTTTCCAAATGGAAGATTTGCTTAATTCCATGTTCTATTACAAAGTTTCTTTCCAGTCTCCAGTTCGCACAAAAGGTAAAATACCCAAACTCATTATAAGAAATAGAAATTCACCCCATTGGCAACCTCTTTATCTACATACCATTGCAAGTAATAGTAGTTCAAGTTCGGTCAAATGGCGACCATCTCCAATTCCAAGCCGTGTTCCATTTGCCCAATTCGAAATCAGTGAGTCTTGGCATTGCTGACCAACCCCTTTGGCACCGCTCACATTTGGACCTCGTGCTGGATGTAATTCCACGCCCGGAACTTTCCCCATTACGTTGTAGCGTTAATGATTCCCAGATTAGTCGATAAGTCGATCATTAGTGGATATTCCGACGGGCTATTAAAACTTAATCGAATATAATCAACTTGACTTATATCGGTGGGAATAATCCAACTCGGGATCATTTTTCACGCGATGCTTTCTACCACTGGCTGGCGGGAGCAGGCGATAGTAGTTCGGCTCGTTTCGCATTATTGCAATTAAAGTTCCAACTTTGGAAATTTACCAATTACTCGGCAACGGACGATGCAAAGCGGCACGAATGAGGGCAATAACTAAAGAGGTATCCGAAGCGCGCAACGCCGGCTATGACTGCGAAAACCAGTACGCAATTGCAATCCTGGATTCTGGAGAAAATAAAATTTAATTAGGCCCGGATTCAATTTCGATTGTGATTAAATTTCTTATGTGAATCCTACTTGAAACGGGTAATTTCCCAATGAACAAAGCATTTCTCTATGTTGATTAAAATTTAATTATTTTTTAAATTAAAAACATCCGGAAAAAATAATGCCAAACATTAACTTTTTGTTGGTAGTTTTTAAACATTTTGGAATGATGCCATGACATATTTACGTACATCCTGTTTCACACCTGGGGTGAGAAATCCCCAAAACGGCGTGAACGCGTTTATTGATCACTGACACAGTGACACCTGAACGGAAATTAAAGTACCCCTACAACGTCCGCTGTGGACTAAAATAAAAACTCTCCAAGCGCCTTTTAAAAGCACCCCTTGATGCGTAATTTGTAAATGTGCGTGTAAAGATTGTAATTTGGACACTTCCTCATTTTCTCGTTCGGAAGTCTCCGATGTGTGGCAAAATTGGCAAATGTATGCATTTAAATCCGACCCGCGCACAAGTCTGCGCTCCTTTCTCACCCCTGGCGCATGGCTATAGCCTGATTATTTACATAACAAACAGATCGGCGAAGCGAAGCCCAACATTCGATTTCCAAGTTCCGACGCTGCACGTGCGGCAAAAAGCAAGGGGGTTTATCAAAAAGAGTGTGTGGAAAAACAAAAGTGGCATGGCGAGCACCCGATCAATTGGCGCGGCCGCCCGAGCGCGCGATGATATGAGAGGGACTTTCAAATTCAAATTAGATTCTTATTTTATTTTTTTACCAGCAGCACCACCAGCATCGCTTTGAATTTCTGCAGACTGCATACAAATTTTGGCGATTTGATCGGAAGCAGCAACCCGACGATTTATTTCCCCGCAAGCGACCTAAAGCGACCAGAAAAGGAGGTTATTGTGCATGAGGGAAAGAAAAAAATTGATGTGTCTGAATTTTCTGAGTAGATTTAGAATATAAGACTTCATTTAAAAAAAAAAAATTTCTAAAAGTATGGAAATACAAATATGCATCTACAAAAAATTGACTTCCGGTTTCAAGTTTCCGGTTTCCGGGTTAGTAATTTATATCCAAAAACTGGATCAGAAACATTATTATCAAAAGTTACATTAGATTTATCGCGACGAAAGTTACTTCCGGTTTTAAGTTGATTTAATTATAAACTTCCGGTTTGTAATTTTTATTAAAAAACCACTTCAATTTTTGTCATATAAAGTTAGTTTTCTAATTTTTAGCAATTAAAACAATCCGCACAAAACTAAATCTGTTTCCGGTTTTATGTTTTCCAGTTAGTACCCAATTCTCTTGTCGGAAAATGAACGCTGCGCTCGTCTGCGGAGTAATTTTCAATTTAAATTCACCACTCCTCAAAATTTGTTGTGATACAATTTGTTTGCTAATTAATTTTTTTTGTCAGGATAACAATACGGATGCGATGAGTGCGCTTGAAACGAAGACAGAGGAAACTTTAAAATTAACGCATTCGTTCATCCGCAAGAATGCCAGTTATCATCGCGGATGCAAAAATTCGAATACACAATGGCGACGTGTAAAAACTCGCTGAAAAGCAATTAAAATTTTAACGAGTTTCACTTCACCTGCACCGAACCAACACCGGCAGCAGCAGCCACAAACGCGGCATCGTCTCGCGTCTTCAACATTGCGAATACACCCCTTTTGCAGAATATAGGGGGTTGATGCTTGACTCTAGGACTCCTTTGTCGGCATCAACACGTTGTTAACAGAAACGTGCACGTGTGCACAAAGAGACATAGTGCCGAAACTATAAATGTAGAATTCTCTAAACTCAAGGGGGTTGAAAATTAAGAGTGGATAATTACAACTCCTATTTGGTTGTGATTGTGTCTCATAATATGTTAGAGTAAAGTAATTTAATTAAAAATTAATTAATTTCATTCCTATTATATAAAAATCCAAACCAACCCTTAAGTGTAAGGGTAGCGCTTTAAAAACTAACGAGTGTTTTGTTTCATTTTAATATGTTCGTTCCTTTGCTTGAATTATTATTTAATTCGTTTTATTACCAAAACATTGTATCTGGGAGATGTTACACCCTTAAAATTTAATGTCGGCCATCTTTGTTCAATTTTCGTTCAAAGCCTGACAATTCGAATTCTATGCCTATTATGATGTTGCCTGTTCGCGAAAACCATTTATGTTTGGAATGAATGTGTTTGCGACTGCGGGGTGGGTTTTTGCCGAGTGTGTGCTTGCGTTGCGCGATTATCTCGAAAATTTTGCCCCCTCCGATGGGAATTTGCAAAACCGCCGAACGAAAACGGCGGTAGATACCTATTTGTGCCGGCGCACCGCCGACGACGTATCTATGAAAACCAGAAATGTATACAGGGTGTGTCACTAACAACTCAATAAATTTAATTTAAAAAATTAACAATTTTTTAAATATTAACAATTTCCTTTTACAATTAGTATTTTTAAATTTTTTTAAATAAAATATTTTAAGTTGGTATGTTCTTGTACCTAATATGACAATATGACAACCCCTTTTGGGTAATTATAATTTATGTGTGGCTCGGTGCGGCAATAATTCTATAATAATCTCATAAAAATGCTAAGCCACCCCCGCTGAACCGCACTAAATTGGAATAAGCAAATTTGATAAAGAAAAAGAAAAAAGTTTAACTTTGAATAGGGGTGGTTTAAGGTTTTAAGTTTAAGAAACCGTTTATGTTTTTTGTCGCCGTGCAAATTTATTTTGACGCTTCTGTTTGCGTTTCAATTTAAAGATTTCACCCCTAAGTACAAAAATAATCATCCCCTAAAACAATATTTTCTAAAAAAATTAAAAAATCACAATTTTTTTAATAACTACTTAATTTATATTTTTGTTTGTAGAAGTCTCGAAATTAATCTTAACAAAAACACAAATTAATTTTTGTAGCCAAGAAAAAATATTTAGTTATGGGGTTAATTAAATTTCCCACCCTCTGTGCCTGACTATGTCTGGAGGCTTCCTTTTCTGTGCATTCGTTTGTTCGCCAAAGACGCGCAAGGCTTCGAATTTAATTAAATCGCGAAACTTTTCGAATTTTTCGCCCCGCACACGCTCGCACCTCATAATGAACGAAATTAATTTTATAATTTCCTTTTTTCCGTCGAAAAAACCTGACTTTGGCAGTGTTTCCTCCCGTTATTTTTTGTTTTCTAAACACTTGCCTTTACCGTCTCGACTTGTCTCACCCTACACTCTTTAACTTTTTAGGGGTTTTATTTTTATTATTATAGGGGTTGTTATATTTGAATTAAGGTGACGTACGACACGACACGACACGGCATGCTACGAGAGTTTCCTCTTGAAAATAAACGAAAAAAGAAGTGACTTGCATCGAGGGTAAGTGAGAGAATAAAGTAAGGGGTGAATGTAGATTTTATACTTAGTGTGAAGGGGAAAAACGAATATCGATTCTTAATATGCATTCATTATTTAATAATTGTTTTAAAGTCATTATGGGGGTTGTTTTCGACCCTAAGGAGGACGTTGCGTTGAGTTTTAACATTTATTATTTACCCTAATGCTGTTGTAACACATAACGGTAAATATAACCGATAATAAATGTTTTTGCCGTGATAATATCCAACTTTTTTTTTTAAATTAAATTAATAATAATTTAATATTAGTGTCGCCATCTATTAACGAATTTCTTACAGATTTTTGAACCAAACATGTTTTATCACTTTTTAATGGTAAAACCGGGTACAACTGTTCAGCTGATAAAACCCTGTTTGTTATTTTTACCTTGAGTGAATTCATTACGTCGTAAAATTTTTGGGGGTGCTTTATTCGAACACAAATTAGCCATTAAACGCTGTGCTTTCGCTAAATTACGACCACATTCCGCGGTGAACAGCGTAAACGTTAAAGAAAAAGGAAATAAAATGAAGCTAATGAAAGACATCACGACACATCATCATTACGAATTAAGTAACGATATGGCCAACCCCCTGCAAGCTCTTGCCAGTCTTCACCAGCCTTCACCAGCCCTTAGTAGCTCTCACAAACGCGTATCAAACACGTGCAATTAAGTATCGGCGTTTTAGTGAGGTGACTGATAAAACGTGCGCATTGTTGCCGACGTTGCCATCAACCACCATCAACCATAGACGATATACTATTGCCTACGCCTAATGGCCGGTCACATAATGACTTTTAATAACGCCACCCTGTTTATAGTGAACAGCGTCAATAAAAGAATAATTTCAAGCCGAGTAGTTATTCTTTATGTGACAGTAGCTGGTGGCGGTTGGATGTCTGTCCGATGGCACCGTTGGACATTTTTTATTTTATTAAGGGCGGTTTTATTGTTTTGGGGTTGGCATCATTCGACGCCATGTTTTAGCATTAATTTTTGAGTGGCGCGATAAAGTATCTTGTGGTCTGGTGCGTACGGAACAAATTTCAAGAAGTAGATAGTAATGTTGTAATAAGTATAAGCGATAGGGGTTGTTACCAACTTTTAGTAGTACTTTATGAAATATTTGAAAAAATAACCTTAATTAATAATATATAATTTTTTATTACTTATTTATGTTGTGTTTTATTTATATTTTTGGTGAAGTGGACATTTAACGTATGCAACTTTAAGTACAATTTAAAAAAATACTTGTTTGTGTATTCCAAAATGATTTTTATGACACTTGAGTTTCAAAAATTTAAATATTTTGGTATCATATAATAAAAGTTGAATTAAATGCGGAGAAGGTCGAAACATCGCTGGGGGGTGGAAATGTTGAGAATTGAAATTGCCCGTGGGGGTTGTTTGTTTAAATGTTTGCGCATTATATTAGAGACGCTAGCATCGTCGCATCCGGTCTTACATTTACATCTTTCTTGTTTATTAAGTATTATATTTAAAATGTAAAGTGGATATTGTCTGCCTCCTTGCACACTTGTGTAGCAAAGGGTACCAAGTGTTTGGTGGGTTGAATTTACGATTGTACACGCAGAAATAATTGTATGTTTAAACTGTGTGTAGAAAATCAAATATTTCTTCTAAACTAATTATTTCAAAAATAAAACACTCTGTATAATTCTTTTTAACACCAAAAGATGGCGTTAGTTGATTTTTTGTTTATAACTTTATTTCCGTGAACATTATGAGAAATTTTGAGAAAGCCTTGGTCACAGTGAAGTAACCCTGCGCGTTTTAGAGGTGGCATGTACGCGTGGGCCGTGAGGTGGTGTGGTACACCCCCAGGAGGCTACAGTTTAGCAAAGTGTGCATGATCAAGATATAAATTTCGGTGTATTGTAATTATAGTAAGGTCATAAATAATAATGCGAGTTTCGCCTGGGACGCTTGAACGCACCGCTACGTGCGAGAGCGAGTTTCGAACAAAAGCATCCCCCTCGTCGCAACCGCCACCACCGTCGACCACTATGCCGCCTTCACGTTCCAGACTTTGCAACATTTACAACAAGTTAAAAGGGTAAGAAGTGCGAGCGTGCGCGTGTGGTGCACCGTTTCCGGTTTTAATGGCGTGAGCGGATCGCATATTTTCTTAGCTGAACCGTCGATGGTTTCTTTGACGTTTGCTTGCATGTCAAAAGTTGCATAATCTACTTTGAACCTTTTGCAATTAAATTTTGCAAACTTTGCTAAATATTAGTCTTATCTTTTTACAAAACACAACACTATGGAGCACTTTTAATTAAATTTAATTTTAAATTTTGACAATAGATGGCGCTAGTAACTTGTCACTTTTTTACACGCTTATATAGTTTTAACTTAATTAACATTGAGTGCTTTTTTATGAAAAAGAGCCAAACACTACATTAGTATCATTAGCAAACATCTAATGGATTTGGTTTTCTGTGTTCGGTTTTCAACCCTTAAATATATAAATGCATATGTGCGATTCACAAGGGTGGAAAAATACATGAATCGAGAGTGAACATAAGCAATACGATGATATGTTTTTGGTGGACGCTGGAGTGTCCACTCGTGCGGAACGTAGGACATTTAGCAATTTACAATCCCTTTTGCACTCTACCAACCCTTATTTCTTTTACGATGTTTTTCAATGCATTAATGAGTAATATAAAAAGAAATACTAACCTACCGTTAAAATTAAAAAAAAAAACTTTAAGGGTTGAAACTACCCCTGAAATAATTAATTTTTTATTTATATTTTAATTTTGAAATAAATGTAGTTATTTTTATAATTCACATAAGTCACATCTATTTAAGGTTTGAAAACTACCCTTATCACTTTAACGAGGGTTCCAACTAATTCTACGTCATCCATTTTTTAATGCCCCAACTTTGTTTTAACATACTGTGTTTTAGTATCCTGTAGAGTGTTGTGTCTTTTGGTGTGACGGTCGGAAGCATTGCAATAGTTTGTAATCACGGGGATGTTGGGGTGGTTGTGAAGGCGGGAGTTAACGTTCCGTCCAAAGCCGAGATTCGCGCAATCGTGATTAGTTAAATGAAAATTGGCATTAGGTTGTCTGGTTTCTAGTTTCTAAGCTTTGAGCTTTCTCGCCGCCTCGCCGCTCCTTCGTCGGGCGGCTTACGGAGACTTCCGCGACGAGAAGTCTAGCGTTCAATTCGAAATTCGTCGAAACAGTCGTTAGTCGAGTCGCGCAACACACGACTTAATTAAATTCGCAAACGGCAATCAAATGGAGATTTGCTGCACTTTGCATTTATAAACATTAAAATTACAAAACTACAAGTCTACACGACAAGGTAGAAAGCCAAGAGTTGTCAAGGATTATATGTACCTACCTTTGTCAACTGTACAAATGAACTAATTTTAAACTAGGGTTTAATACTTTTTAATTACTTATTCTTAATTGTTAATTATTACAAGCTGTTTGTTTTTTTGTGCTCATCACTTTTGGTTTTTGTTTTTTTGAACAAAGTTACTATTCTTCATGGTAATTGTTACACAAAATTGTCAATATCTTTTGTTTAAATCGTCAGAAATTAATGAAACAAAATTGGTTGTACTCCTAATTACTTATTGGTTCATTAATAGTCAGAAATAATTAGTTACTGATTATATAAATATTATTTTTTATTAGTTTTTTATCAAAAACAGAAAATTTTGTTGATGTTTACTAAATTATTTGTCGCGGGTCTAAAAATAATGATACAACTTTGATCAAAATAGCATTTAATAGTTCATTAACCTGACCATTTAATGCAGAAAAGAAAATAGGACTAACAAATTTAGTTTTTGATTTATCATTGTAAACATTTTAACTTTATGTAAATTCTGAGTTCCACTCAAATCGCATTGACCAGAAAGAAAAAAAAACAAAAGAAACAAAAAGTAACAAATAATAATAAAAATAAAAAGGATTTTTTTAAAAATATTTAAAAATATAGTTATGTTTTAAATTGTTTTCAATTAAAATATAAAAACCTAATTCTGTAAATAATCAAACAAAGACATTTTTTGTTTTTGTAGAAATTTGGAAATTAACCATAGAAATTACCGAGTCTGGTAAGTTGGTAAGGCATAAAACACGTTCATTAAACCTCTAAGCTGAGCTTTTTATGCGGCAAAACAATCCGCGCAAGCACACAATGTCGACTAGACTGAAAAGTAGATGAATACGTACAAAACCGCCGACTTTACTCTCCACTTGCTCCTGCCTTCCAGAACCGCGCTGAGCTGGGCGCACCAAGGAATAGCCAGACGCACCAGGGTGAAAACCCTCAAGTGCATAAGCGCTCTTTGGACTGATAATTATTACGGCGCGCGGACCAAAGCCGATTGTGCGAATTACACGATGAAGATGCGACGAAACACAAGGATGTTACGCGATGTTAAATTCGGTCCAGCTAGGTATTCCTCGAACCGCTTTTTGTTCTCACAAGGAAAGCCCTAAAATACATATTACGTAACAATAAAAACAATAAAACAATAAAAGTTAACACTCATTTTTACGTATTCACGCTTTTTGTTTTTAATAATTACAAACTTTACTAAAATCCATTTTTTTATTATGCCAATATTTTATTAGGTTTTAATAATAAATAAGCCGATCAATTGCTGGATTTTGTGGTTAGTTGTAAGTTTTAGCATTACCATTAGCATAATTATCGATTTATTTAAATTGTCGATTAATGCGACGTAATTTATTCAATCCGCTTTAGGGGTGAATATTAATTTTACGCATGTTATTTTGTATATATAAATTATATATTCTAGAGTAGCGCAATGTGTATAAAATTATATAATAATTTGATTAAAATTTAACCTGTTTGGTTGTATCAAAACCTCAAAACAAAGGAACATCGTTACACATTTTGTTATCGTACCGTCCGTTTCATGTCTTCATTCGTAATAATTTTGTTATTTTTTTATTTGTAATAATTATAACTTGTAAATCCGTTTTTTGTTTAACCATTTATTCTGACAATTTATTCAAAACCAACATGAATTGCAAAACATCAATCAAACCGTCCGTTCGACAATTATACCTCAAACAAAAATAAACGAAAACAAACAGAGCTAAAATATCATACAATCACTCACCCTTGCAAATGAAAAATTGTCAATATTCATTTTTATTTTAATCTATAAACCCATCGTGACACTGTGTTTTTGTATTTAAATGTTATCATTCGTATTTATTTAAACGCTTCAAATATTTAAACGCTGCCAACACTGCGTTGGGGGTTAAATTTTTGTAAACACGTAAAATATCTAAATCGAGCGCACATAAAATTCGCAATTTATTTGCGTGCGTGTTGTGAACGTATAAATGAACACCCAAATGAATGCTCTTCATTTGGTAATTAGTTTTGTAAAATTTGCATAAATATATGCGTAATTCCTGTGTTGCGTATGCAATTTATCGATGAAAACTGTCATGGCATCGGGGTTTGCGGTCGGCGGCCATTGTGGTCGTCGCGCGAGGTTGGGTACGCGGACCATGCGTATGAACCGTGATCCAGTAATCCGGTAATCCAATATATTATGCCTAGAAATTGCATTTTCTATGATGCAATTGGAAAAATTAAATTGCGGAATTAAATGAAACGTGAGAAAGATGCAAATTCATATTTCAACATTATTAAACCAAACATTCAACAAACCTCGCAAAATGTTTTATTTTTGGGATGGGTAATGGATTCGAGTGTTATAAATGAATCGAAAGTAATATTTACATTATTCGTTGTTTTAAACTATACATATATATATATTATTAAAATATTTGATTTCAACTTTTATTCGTGATTAAAATTTGTTTTGGTTTGCAATAATAATATTAATTTTAATAATTATTCAAATTTGTTATTTATTATATATATTAACAGTTTTACCAATATATTTATTTATGTTTATTCTATTTTATATATTTGTCTTCTTAAAAGATTTCTCATTATTTCTTTAAAACAATATATGAAGTAACGTTGTTACTATTTTATTAGACTTCTTGGTTTCTTTTAAAAAAATAAAGAAATCATATTTAAAGATACCTTGGTAGACCATGTGTTTGAAATCCAAAGTCGGTAAAGAATCAAGTATGCCTTGGTGTGAGCATAATAGATAGAACCGCTACGTCATACGAGTAGGCCTTGGTTTTGCATTTGTTTTTTCTAAAGTTTTCCTGTTAAATCGTTTGTTAAATAAAGTTCAGTTCATTTTGAGACTCCAAGTCGAACACATCTATTACCCGTTTTTTATTAGTGGTCCACGCTGTTTCGAACACACACCATGAAAGGCCATGTTCCTTTGAAGGCCAGTTATTGGAAAAGTTCTCCTGATTATCTTTATTAGTTTAAAATCATCTTTTATATACCTGCTTTTCACCAGTATTTATTGTCTTAATCTTTCAGACTCGATCTCAACATCTCAGCATCTTATCTATTAACATAATACTTAAAACTGTAGTAAAACAAGTAATTATCCCTTCTACAACTGAAACAAAACATTATCTACATCATCATAAACTCACAAAGTATTTCACAATATCCAAAATATATTCATCATAAAAATTATTTTTAACTTGTCTTAATTCAACCAGAATAAACAAGTATAAATATGTCTAAATTAGTTCGCAACGTTTGTTTTAATTAAAACAAATAACTGTCGCAATATTCCGTCGCAGATGTTTGGCAAAAAAAAAGTTTGGTCACATTTGTCTTACATCAGTTATATCAGTGGCATGACGAGAAAATACGTTCAGATTATGATACCATGTGATGGATGTATGGTATACAATCGTCGCATCAACTTGATCTGGTAACGATGACGTTGTAGACTTAACAAATATAAGGTCAGATAAATTAGGCAGCGAATTCGAGTTGTGGTAGTTGCTAATGCAACGTTGAATATGGTGGTTTAAATCGACAAATCATAAAAAATTGAAGATTAATATACCAAAGTGATAGTTATAGAATTTTACCAAAATGTTGCACAAACCAAGCATTAAAGATGTCAAAATGGAAGAAGAGAAGGCGTTACCACAAATCTACACAATATTAATTGGTAATTATTGAGTTTTTTAATTTTACTTTGTTCTATAATTTTATTTTATTAATTGTATCTTTATTTTTGTATATTCTAGTATGCTTGAATAGTATGGTTGGAGGTTCTTTATTTGCATGGCCATCTCCAAGTCTTCCTATTCTTCTGGATCCTGAACAAAATCCATATCCAATGACAATGTACGAACTTTCCTACTTATCTATAATCCCAGCAGTAGCAACAGTAATAGCCAGTCCATTCGTAGGCTCCCTAATCGACGTATTAGGCCGCAAAAAAGCTCTTCTTTCCGTAACTATTACATATTTTATCGCTTTAATTCTCTCTGCTATTGGAGGCCCACTTTACATTTACTACCTAGCCCGAGTAGTTGATGGCATTGGTGATGCTTGTCTATTCTCAGTAATACCTTGCTACGTGTCAGAAATTGCTACACCCAAAGTCCGTGGTCGATGGGGAAACACAGTAGCTTTATCTATGTATTCTGGACAATTCTTCATGAACACCGTGGGATCTTATTTCTCCATAAGGAACGCTGCATTCTTATGTATGTTATTACCAACAGTCTTCATGCTCAACTATTTTGTACTTCCCGAATCCCCTTATTGGTTTCTAATGAAACAAAGAACTGAAGAAGCCAGAAAATCTCTCCAATGGTTGCGAGGAAAAGAGAATGTTGAAGATGAACTTACACAACTAATGTCTGATGTAATTCGTCAACAATCTGAAAGAGGACGATATATAGATCTTATCAAAATAGCCAGCAACCGTAAATCGGCTTGTATTGTAGCAACTGTACGATGGATCCAGAATTTTTGTGGAGCAGCTGCAATTGCTGTATATATCCAAACTATATTCCAAAGATCAGGAAGTGATCTTAAAGCTAGTCATTGTTCAATGATCTACAACGCTACTTGTGTAGGATGTTCTATTATAGCATCATCTGTTTTGGATAAACTCGGCCGTAGACTAGCAATTATACTTTCCTGCTTGTCATGCAGTTTGGTGTTATTTGCACAAGGTGCTGTGTTTTATATCAATGACGAAACCGACCTTGACTTACCAGGATTTTCAGTGTTACCGCTACTTTTAATGGTGATGTACGTTATGTCGTTTTCAATGGGCCTGGGGATTATTCCGACTTTATTGCTGGGAGAATTGTTTTCATCTAGTATCAAAAGTAAAGCTTTTGTAGTCATGAATATCAACATGGGACTATCAGTTGCAATTACAGCGCAGATTTTTGCGCTTTTATTGGAACACATTGGATTATACGCAATGTTTTGGTTCTATGGTTGTTGTTCACTCATTTCGGTTATTATTTGTTACTTTATTGTACCGGAAACAAAAGGTAAAACTTTAGAAGAGATTCAACAACAGTTCAAGAAGTAGGATTAGTGAAATTTTAATAATCTATGTTGTGTTTGTTATATTTATCTACATATAAATAAATTGTTTCTATTTAAATGATATTATTCACGTGTTTAGTTTAGTATTAAGTATTACGTCAGCTGTGTTGCCAAGTTCGGCTTTGTTGGGTTAAGTTCAGTCAATAAAAATGATATAAGTCTGTTTATATTTTGTGTTGTGTCAAGATTAACTCAAGGTATACTTTATAATGCTTTGCTTTGTCATGTTTGATTACTTTTTGCATATTGTGCGATTATATGTTTTTCCTTGTTTTTCTTTCATTTTTTTTGTTATTTGGTGATAGTTGTAGCACGTGTTGCTGAAAAATGTTCTACCTCAATGTCTAGCGTAGTACTGAGGAGAGATTATTCTCTGGAATGATTGATGTGTTTGAATATGTAGCACGAGTACAACAACCGCATATTTTAGAAACTTGACTTAGTACCTTAAATTACGTGGTACTACATAATTTTTGATAGTCAATATCTATATCTATTACTCAAGAGTCTTAATTTTCTCCATCATTTTTTAGTTCCAACATGATTCAATTATTTCCAATCATATTTTATTTAAATATCTATCTATATATCTTCTCTAAATCTATTTCTTTTGTTGCCTCCATCTTCTTCATGTCTTCTTCATTTTCTTTCTATCACCTTTCCATTATTCTCTATCGTTACCACTTTTCTCTAAATCCATTCATTACTCCTCTACATCATCTATCTCTCTTCGATTTCTTTTCCTTCTCTTGTTCATATACTTAACCAACATCCTTACTAAACCTTACTAGAAAATTCTATATCTTATAACTTTTGCATCTTTTTATTACTGTCAATATAAAATTCTATAACTGATTCCTGTCTGTGTCAAAACTTCTTTTGGTTTTTTAGTTTAGCTTCGCCTTCCGTGTCCAGACTATCACTAATCAAATAAGTCTTCCCGAAATGGCGTCTGGCACCACCGCAGATTTACACAATATTGGCAGGTATGCGAACGGAGACGAAGCGTACGCCCGTCTCCAGCAAATTGCTTTCTGTAATCTATTTGAAGCATCCGAGGTGAAATTCCACATCGAATATACTTTAGTATGCCTGAATTCAATAACGACCGGACAATTGCTTGTCGCATGAACCAGGATATTGATTTCTGTCGTCCATCCAGTAAAGAAGCAAGACACAGCCGGACTCCACTCATCTCCAGATAGGGTCAATTCGGAATGCGAACATTCGTTAACCAAACCAAACAGAATGCAGCGAGGAAAATATCTGGAGCGTTCGTGACCATTCCAGAATCCACCCTCAATTCCAAAACTTCAAACTCTAAATTTCTAATAGCATAACTCGCTCCTCGTCGGCGTGTTTGTTGAAGAGGACATGTGTAATTTTATTTCCACCCACCGAATATTTTCACTCATGCTTGGGCTACCAGTTGATGAACATCATCGACGTCTGTATTTTCACCAAACCTCGGCGAAAACTGGTCAGGGCTTAATTTCGTACTATCAAATTATGAAAGGTCGAGCCGAGGAAAACTTTGTGCGCCGTTCGCGCCCCGCGGGCCAGTCAAATGTGGGTGTCGGATGCCGGATGCTGATCAGAGCGTAGGTCGGTTTGTAAGTTCAGTCAGCAATGGAGTGCGCAGAGAGAGAGTTCAAAGGCAACTTTTCGGCGCTGGCACATTGGACGACCTTTTGCTAATTAAGAGCAATCGTAAGGGCTCTGCTTGATTGGTATATTAATTGGGGCAGAGTGCGATGCCGATGCGCAGCTAGCAAACATCAACATGCTCCCTTTTAATGATTTAACTGGAAATTTAAAAATCTTTTTAATTTTAACATTAAATATTTAACATTTCCAAATTACTTCACATTGTTAATATTTATTTATACAGAAAAATACAAAATAAAAAAAGTAAGTTTCCCAAAAAAAAAATTGACATGGTTATGGTAATTAATATTTTGTTATTGTATAATATTTCAAGTGCTCTTTCATTTTATATTCCATTATAAGTCTAACTATTTAATTTATAATGAAGCAAAGCTAATAACAATTGTCAGTTTTGAAGTTTCAAATAAAAATAAACCTACCCTTAAAACTCGACTAACATTTTACTTGTAAACTTTGAACTACCTCATTGCTCGCATCTTAAAAGAATTAAAAATTTTAAAAGAATAAGAACACGCTAGCGAGCAGTTTGGGCCCAAACGACAGGAAAAAAAGAGCGAAAAAACTTAATTAAAAAGCACTTTTAATGATGATACTTGGAGTAAACGTCCGTCTCCATGGGGATGGCCTTCATCAGGATAATAGTCAGGGCGACGTTCAGTATCTGAAACATAAAACGAAATTAATTACCAAAGTTAACATTATTAAGAATTAAGACTTAATTTATGAAACTAAACGTGTCTATGGAGTTCATATTACGAGTATTTTAACTTTTAAATTATTTCCGGTTTAGTTTTTTTAACTATTCTATAAAAAATTATGAACTAAAAAATTCTGCTATGAATTTAATTATTTATAGCGTATTTCCGGTTTAAAACTTATAACTTCCGGTTAGGTTTTCCTGTTTTCCGGTTACATTTTTTTCAATTAACATTAACCATGTTAAAATGTACCACCAAAGTATAAAGGTTTTTGTTGGTAACCGTGGTTTTTCCAGGTTGTCTGAAATGTGATAGTTGCTGGTTTTGGTTTTCTGGTCCAGAGCAGGCGTTAAAAGAGATACGTTTGCGCGACGGACCGAAACAAACTGCCAGCTGGCCAGCCACCCTGTGGGAAGCAGCGCAGCAGGAGGGTTGAAGCTTACTGTTACTCTACCAGTCGGAAAACTGGAGCAGAAGCGATGAGTGAGCGCGTGCACACTCACTTCAACTGGTGAAGGAAGTAAAGGAAAATTTCGAAAACCACACTTTTGACCGAAACATTTAATTTCTCAAGAGGATTCTCCCAAAGAAACACCACTATCAACTACAATGTTGTGAACATACAGTGCGTTTTTTGTACAGGAAATTAAACAAACAAACATTTTTACGTTTAATATTTATTTTTCTTAAAGTGTTTAACGCATATATTAATTTTTCTTATCAGTTTTTTTATTTCCTTGAATTTACACCACAGGAGGGAAAAAATGTACAAAGTACGCATTATCAGCTCACTCATTAATTACATTTTTAATTACGACCGCTTTCTTATCGCACATTTGAGTTTATTAATCTTCTTCTTGGACTCGCTTTGCATGGCTAATAATCTCTAATGTGAAGGCATTCGAGGCCGTTTGCGTTGCGTGTCTCGCGCGTTTTTATTTTAAATTTATATCGTGCTTTAAACTTTTTTTTCAGTGGTATACTTTTTTCTGGTATTTCCTCACCGCATTAACAGTGAAAAGTAAAGTTTGTATTACGCATTTTTAATATAAATTAGGTCATATGTTTTTATTTCTCTTTAGTCTTTTACATTTCAGGAGTTTTAATGTTCGGTAATGTACTACAGCGAGGGGCTTTGTCGGAGAGTGAAGGGTTGTAAATGAAAAATATAAAAATGTTTTGTTGCATGTGCTAACTACCCATACAAGTCAATGGAAACATAATTCTTTATGTTTTGCGTTGTTTTAATGATGAAAACTTTTGATAGCTCATTGTTAACCAAGAAAAAAAGTTGATTCTCATTACTTTCTTTTATGAGTATACCATTAAATTGTTAATGAGTAATATTAGATTTTTTGATAAATAAATATTGTGGTAGTAGTGTTCTAATTTTGAATAAAACAAAATTTGTTGTTTTTCTTACAAAAACCAGGTTATGTTTAAAAAAAAATTCTATTAGAATTTTATAACAAAAACACAATAACTGTGGTGTGCACTTTGTGGTTAACCAACATAGTGAAAAGTAACAACCCCCATTTTCTACTTGCTTGCAGTTTCAACTGATAATGCAACTAAAACCAGAAAACTGTGGACCTGGGACTGAATAAACCCCAAAGAGGTTTAGTCCACAATATCTCCCTTAAATTGAAAATGGAATTGAGCAAAAACAAATAAACAATTCATAACTATTAAAAACTAAAGAAAACTAACAAAACGCAATTTATTTATGTTTAGTTACCATTTGTGTAATTGCAACCCTTGTTATTGTTAGTACTATTAATGATTACGTCCGTGTGTTGGGAATGTTAGTAACAGGGGTGGTCGGAACGCTGGCCGCGCACATTTTATGCTGACTTACTTTCAATTTGCATTTTAATTACTATCTTATTGTTGCGCGAAACAAAAGCGTAAAGAGTCGAGGGATTTATTTGCGATGCGGTCGCGTTTCTGCGCGGAGTGCTTCCGCGGTGTTGCATCCCCGCTGCGTGTTGTTCATCTCCACCCCCAAACCATCCACAATTCCCACAACCTCCACAAAAGTCGAAACTCGCAGGTTGTGTTGACTTTTGCTGTGTGTGTTACAACGCTATACGCTATTCGCTTAGAATACATAAATGCCAGAGCTAGATCCACCTCCACCACCAACGGGGGTAAATATAACATGCTGCATTCATTATATTTCAGCTTTTGTTACAAAAAACTAACAAAACAATACAAAATACCTAATTAAAAAAAAGTCATAATTGTTATTGTTGTGGTTTTATTTATGTGAGTACCAAATTTGTTTATAAATGGTTAGCAATTCATGTGCTATTTGTTATTACAGCTATTTATGTTTGGCTAAGTCCTGGATGTGTTACTTGAAGCGCAAAACTTTGCATTCCGATCGGCGATTCGCAATCGGTGTACGAGTTGCGTCCTGTCCGAACTAAACTGTAGCAAGCAGGCAACAACAACAACAATAAAGTACATCAAGTATCGACGCTTCGGGGGTGGTTGTAATTCGTCCCGAAGCACACGGCTCGCGGCCAATCGAAGCGCACGAAGCGGAAAACTTTGCGCGCACTTCGCGTATTGATACTGATTACGATGCGATATTATTTCGACAGCAAACATTTGTTACGCGAAAACTTTTAAATGCAACTAACTCAAGTTTTAACTTTAATTTAAACCAAACTACCGCAATTGTACCGCAAATAAATCAAATACTATCCAATACATTGACGTAAAGAGTGCGAGTTAATATAAAAAAATCACGACTTAGAATATTTTAATTCGTTTATTAAAACACGTTAACTTCCACTTTACACATCAGAGCACGACACAGAACTTATTTGGGTAGAATCGAAAGATAGAGTGACGAAAAGAAGTGTGGAAGTTACAAAGGAAAACGTTGAGTTAAAGATAGGGTGAGATATTGGCAAATAGGAAGCGGGCGCG
>JARJDS010017736.1:0-63243 GCA_030264155.1 Atheta pasadenae | reverse complement strand
GCAACTTTCATTCAAGACTGAAAAATTTGCTTAAAAACTTGTAAGTTGTATCATACAAGTACAAGTGTGAATTATTCATAGTGTCTTATAATATTATATAACATTACATATTATACATATGTTTTATACATATTTAATTTTAAAATGTTAAAAATTAAGAAAAAAATTTGTTTTAAATTAAAAAATTATTATTTTTTTGTTAAAACTAAAACAAACCAATTAAATGTTTAAAAGAGTTGCTCTTTAACGTATGATCAAATTTAAGACGAAAAACATCCCCGAAGTATTTTATTTTAGCATTCAAAGTTGATCAATTTTTTGATTTTTTTAATGATATAATAATAATAAATTAATAATATTTAATAATTAATAATAATTATGATATAATTAAAAGGTACAGACGTAAAGGGATTGCAATCCGCGACAAAATAAGGTGACGTGAGAGTCATTTCTCTTAAATCGCATGAATTCACTTGAATCGATCTCAAATTTTAAATTAGAAATATTTGCTACTTTACATGACATTGTTGGCAACTCAGAGAGGCAAAATTTTCAAAAAATCATAACTCAAAAACAAAAACAAAACTAAAAAAAATGGATCGCATATTCGTAATTAGCGCGTCGGTATATTCAAGAATATCTTTCAACTATTATCTAAATAGTGATTTGAATGAATCAAATGCCCTTTTGATGGATTAATTTAATACGTCCATTTTAGTATAAGTAATATTTGAATTTACATGTTTCATACTCCGATTTATGTTGAAATTTCATACTCAGAATATACATAAATATATAAATATTTGATATCCGAGTAGCGCGTAAATATTTATGTTAATGTCACCATTTCCCAATCCGTAGCATACATATTCGATGCTTAACATAGTAAGCACCTAGTTTCGTCTAATTGGTAATTAGGATCAAAAAAGTAAAAAAGCTCGTTAAATTGGAACTTAAACGTTAATTACTTGACTTTAGATTTTCAACCTTGGTGCCTAGTGTCACGTGCCGCGCATTTCGCTCGAAGTTGAGAATATGCCGATATGAAGTCATTATTAATTCACTTTAATTACACTCAAATAATTAACGCCTTCGAGGTTAAGTGTGTGCGAGTGTTTCGGTGTGTGCGAGAGGGTTGCGCGCTCGTTTCGACAATAGTGGGGCGTAAAATAATGGTGGCGGCGGCGAGCAGGGTGGCGAAATTATGTGGACGTGCGCTCGTCGAGAGCGCGCGCGATTCGTCTTGAAATTTCATTTCGCGTCATAATAAATTTTTCGTAATTGCCGTGTAAATTAGAGGCTCCCCTCGACGGGCGCCGACCACCCATGGTCCGCGCCTTCGTACCCCCGACGCCGCCGCACTACTGCATGCTTAAAGCAGGCGAACGCCGGCCCCGAACCGGAGTGGTTTAAAGTAAACGCAATTATTTATCGGGCAACGCGAGAGGGTTTCGCGCTCTATTAGCGCTACATTTCGCATCTAATGGCACACCTTAATCAGCCACTGGGAAGCACTTAATTTCCTTGTAGGGTTTTAAACTAGAAAACACAACAACTAACATTACAAACTTTAAAAAAGATTCCTGATGCAAAATCTTGTTCGTACACTCTTGCAAGATTGTAGCTGTGTTTGTGAACATGGAGCAGGAAGAGATTTTTATACGCGTGGTCCTTGAACAGCGATAATTGAAACGATGGAAAAGAACAAGGCGCACGGCCATTATTTTCCGATCAGCGGTTTGAACGTGCTCGTTAGGGCAATTTCGCGTGGCACCGCCGGGCGATAAATAAAAATTCGCGAGTTGGGTGTGCGGGCGAAAACATGTATCGCAGAGGTTATTTATGTCGAAAAATCCGTACCAACGCCGAATTTTTCTCAGTATTGGTACAAACGGAAGGACGTTCCGATAGCAAGAAGGCATGGGAAAACATGTGAGGATGACTAATGCATTGGCGTTTTCTATTAATGAACGAGGGTGAATTTCGTGCGGTGCTGGCGCTGGCAATGCCAATACCGCTCTCCCCATATTGGAATATGGCACCATCAACACGAATTTATCGACTGCACTTTATTAAACATTAAAACCGTCTGGCTCTTACTGCACCGCTCTGCACTGCGAGTCTCTTCAGGGCGGAAACGCGCTTCGCCGCGACGACACCGGGACGCTTTCATGAATTAAATATTTGCCCATTAATGGGCCGATTTTTTCATGGTGCGCCGCACTCGGCAAATAGAATCAACTTAGCGATCGTGAGCCTGTCATTTGCATACCCTTTGATATCAACTTGATGACTTCATGTAAAAAACTTTTTACTCACTCATTTCATTCGCACATTATGCAATGTCCCAACAACATTTAATAATAACTAATACGATGCAATAAAATGTTCACTCTGGCGAACGATGCGCTTGTTTGGGCAGACTTGTAAGGGAGAATTGTTCAGATTTAGTGCGTAGTTAATTTCCCGGCCACAAAAGAAAAACGAGAAAGTTTGTATCGCGCTATGTTGGCGCCTCACTCGCCGCTCGCCAGCATGAACAATCGTGTGCGAAATGAGCTCCAAGTGGCGATTATGGTGATTAATAAGTGCGCTTACACCCTCGATGTGTGAGCCGGCTTCGGGCAATAAAATTCCAAGGCGAGGGTTGGCACACCCTGGCGGATAAAGCCCGGATTATTAGTTTCGCGTTGCAAACAAATTAAAAACCTATTGGACCACAATGCGAATAACGAAGGAATGAACCTAAGACGACTCCGGGGAGCGTTCGAGCAGAAGAAAGAAAACAATAAGGGTCGGGAAAATCTAGTCTTTAGTCGGCATTTTTCTAACCATCCAATACGTTTATATATTGACTTAATTCCCTTGTGTTTAATGAAAGCAATATGTAATTATTTACAAAAGAAACAAAGTTTTTTATTGCGCCAAACTATAGCTAATTATATTGTGATTTTAATACAGAAATAATTGTTGTTTTCATTATGTTGACCATCGACCTCTTGTTGAACTACGTTCAATTTAATATGTTACAATCGATCGGTTGTTTAAGCAAACTGGCAACATATAAACACATGTCACAATCCAACGAGGTGGTGGACTCCATCGTTTTGAAATCAATTGTAAAACAAACGCTATGAATAAATTATAACAACGCGCGCATTAGTGAGCAAATAATTAAGAACGAGCTGTTAAATATTTACTGGAAATCGACGAATATTTTCCACCCGATGCCAGCTCGCGAGCCCGTGGTCAAAGCTCATTAAAAGATAATACGGATGCTTCGATGTCAATAATAATAAATCACGATAAAACAGAACATACAGATATGTCGAACTGACCATATAAATAATGTGGATGAATCCCAGGCTTCATACCCACTGGATAATCAAATCCTGGCATTCTTTGGATCCAAATCCCACAACACGCACTTCAAACTCAATTGGTTCATTACGTAATTGTTTTTTTTCCACCATAACAGTTAGATGTGACATGAAAAGCAAGGCTTTAATTGCTTCAATTGTACAAAAATAAAAACAACGCTCGTTTTTACCGTTCCCCAGCGGTAATGCAAATCCAATCGAAGTATATCACGAATTCCACAAGTGGAAAATGGAATTACAAATCGAACGCCCATCTACGCGCGCAATGTGTGTCCGTAATTTTAAACTGACATTTCAGTTTGCTAAATCTAAAAATTATTTATAATCACTATACAACTCTGTGTAGGCTGCATTGAAAGCTGCAGCTTTGCAAAGCTTAAAATTATTATTTCAGCATAATTCATCATGGAATTGATCAATTAGTTAACAATGGGATTTATATGTTTGATCTAATGCGAGCCGGGAAGTGTTATCGCATGACTATCAAAACGCTCTAATTCGAATTTCACACGTTGCGTACTTCGGGAGATAACCACTTTTGTCCCTGAGCCGCAGACTGGCGTGCGTTAGAATAATTTAATTTTCTCGAATGCATTCCCGGTTGCGGTGCCCGGTGCGCTAATCATCCATAATAATGTTAAGGCAAGCAGAATTTAATCGTGGTTGGACGCTAATATGATTAGCGAATAGAGATCCTCGGAAATGTCAAACATCCAGGTGAATCGAAAAAGATTCGATAAGTTTGTTACTGCTAACTTGTTTTCACTTTGCCAACACTAAACGTTGACAAATCTACAAGGAACCATTACCAAAATAAAATAATTTTAAACAACTTATAATGTAAATTTAATAAAAAATTAATGACTTACTTATACTTCAATAAAATTGTGATTTTTCTTGGGTTTTCTTAACCAATAATGTATTTTATTTCCTTTCATTATAATTAAGTTAATGTGTTTCGAGATATATTATTAATTTGTAATTATTTAGATGGCTCAGAGCATGTCAAGCTGAATATCAATTAGTTTTATTAAACTCTGCAACCAAAGTTTGTAACTATTTTTTTTATTGATAAATAAACAATTTCATTAAAAGTTAAAACAAACTGAGTTTTCGAGATCGGTATAAAAAATCCAGATAAATTTTAATTAAAAACGTAAACGTTTTTTTAATTACTGATTCAACTGCAAACTTTTCAAAACTTATGGCTTATGAAGTTTGTTTATTCCTAAAATAGTAGACTGATTTGACGTTTATCATTCATAGCCGTTCTCCCGACGCTATCACATCTATAACGTCAGATATATTCAATGTTATACATTTTAATAAATAATTTTTTGTAAATAATTAACGAATCCATACATCATGTTCCTGGATTTCCAACTAAATCCTGAGACTAAGCGACTCAACCTAACGCCGAAGGATTTATTAATGGCTGCAGGGGAGGCTTGGAGGTGGTTGGAAGTAGAAATACCAGCGCCGTACCAAGAGCGAGCCAAGACCAATAAAAAGTAAACGGCACATATCAAACGTACCAGGAGGCCTGCGAAATATGTATGTGCAAATTGAGAATATCGCGAAAGAAGATCCAACAAGTCTAGAAAATGATCAATTAATTGATCGACAAGTAGTAACAAGAGTAACAATTAAATCTATACCTGCTTGTTTGTAGTTCATTGGAGTAATTTAGCTAGGTACATATGTATGTGGAGGTACCGTGTTAAACAAAGGAAAATAAGACTAAATAAACCAAGAGTTTAGTAGAAATGGTAGCAACTGGGGCGACAGCAATCACCCAGGCGAGAAAAAATGATGAAAAATCGATCCGTCATTGGGCGATGCGGTCGCCGATACATGTTTAATAAACGAGCAGCGTCACATATTTAATGTCCTCCATTAAGTTTATTATTCACTTTGGTAATCCCCGATGCACCACCGCGCACGTAAATGACGCCGACATGCAAATGCGCCCGCTCGTGTTTTATTTCGTGCTCAATGCATTATTACCTTTCTTGCTGCATTTGCTGAGTGAACAAAAACATTCGTTGAGTTCCCTTTCCAACTAGTTTGCTTTTAGTAAAGATGATTATACATACATAAATAATATCATTTTTGTCGATCTTTCAATGTTTTACATGGAATATATGGATAAGTTTAAACATTTCATAACTAAATGGACGCATATAAATCTTACATGAGTTAGACCGGACCTGTTGGCGGCGAAGTTGGTTTAGCTTGGCGGTGGCACGTATAAGATTACAATTCGCCCGTCGAAGCCTAAGATGATAAACGTGGAATCGAGTTAAACGCTCTCGCGTTGCGCGTTTCCTGCGCCCCGCAGGTTGAACCGAACCTCCTGAGCAGGAGCCACCGAAAGCAGCTTGGGGTGGTGTGCGGCCGAGAGAAAATACGTTTGCAGTTAATATATGAGCGCTTGTCCACATAAATCTAGCAATTACAAACGAACTGTGTTTTCCGCTCAAAACGTTTTCGTCCTGCGTAAATTCCAAATTCTGGGAAGCACATTCACAGCCATTCGCAACCTTTAATGCACATTAAAGGACGCACATAGTTTGCTAAATAAATTTATTAAATTTATTTCATTTTTAAATTTATTCCACAAAAAATCTCTTGTTTTAACAAAAAAAAACAAACAGCCAGTAGACGTAAAATGCTTTAAAATATTTACATTATTCATTCCTGGCGCGAATGAAAATTTAAACACCTAGAACATTGTAGTTGGGAAATTTTAAATAGCGCACTCCAAGGAAACGTTATACGCGCCATCCCTTTACTGCTGCGTTATTTTTTAATGAAGCAAGGGCTAACATAAATTTAACCGATTTCGAATATCGCGCAAAATTGAAACGACGACGACGACCAAAGCGCAGCGTGTGCTTAACTGGTGCATTTCGAACTTCAGAACTAGCAGGAGAACTTCACGAGAGTATGTCGGCAACAAATATCGCCTGCAACCGGCGACAAAGGATAAGACGTTGCCCCGGTGCACATGAGAACATAAAGGAATAACCTGCAAAAAATCCAAGCACATGTGCGCTATTACAATAGCGCTACTAAACCTAAAATAAACCTAAGCACCAACTGCGACTAAATTTTCAAGTGTGAAACGAATCCAAATACGTAACGCGATTTGATTGGTCAGACCCGAATCTCAACATTGTGTCGACATAAATTTTAATTACTTTAAAAGCAAAAAATTGTATATACCTATAAAGGCAGTTAACTTTTGTTTATAAGTTTTAAGTCCTGGCTAAGGCTAAGGCTAAGGCGGTAAAAGTTGATGTTAGATGTCAACTCATTGAACCCTTAACGGCGGCGTACAATCTTAAGAGCAATTTAATTTCTGTTCGCGCGCCAAATCCCTAATGCGAGCCACTCTCGCCGAGGAAAGAGGAAAGTACGAACTTAGCGGAGTGCCTACTCAGCAGCAGAATTCTTGTTCTAATTAGACTCTCGGAGAATATTTTCAGTTAATTAAATTCATATAGTGGAGCATTACTGGTTAAATATTTACACTTGCAGCTGGAGCTGCATTACTTACTTTCTTGTGATGCAGAATTTTATAATTCGCAGGAAACTCTTCAGGAAAAAAACGCGTTTTTACGAAGAAAATCTGGCGCGTGTGCTGCGTATCTTAAAACGAGATTTACGCTTTAACAATATTGTAAGTTGAAACTGGTTTTTATCGCAAGAATGTTTCAAGTTACAATGAATCTTTATTAATTAACAACAATTTTTACAAGCTTTTCTATCGGTAATCAGCTTCAATCATTCGTTTTTTATTATATAAATTAAAAATACTGTGTTTTATATTTGCACAGAAATAATTTTAACCGTTCTGATGTTTCTACCAATCTGGTGTTTCAACCGTACCCAGTCTACTCTAATAGGTTTGCAAAAAAATGGCAATTGTTGTTATTGTGTAACCAGGCGCATTCATATTCTGCTTGCCGTTTGTAAAGCTTGCAACACGAATTGTTTAATAGAAAATCATTTGTCGCGTAAATTATTAACATATGAACAGTTGCACAGCAACAGCAGCAGTATAACATCATCAGATACGCGTTATAGCGTTATTGTGTTTCGCCGACAGACGTTTACCACTCGTTAACCAATGCGCTCAATACCTGACCACCGCGGAGCCAGCGCATGTAAATTAATTGCGTGCGTTTCATTTATTATTTATTAATTTTGGTACACGCGGTTTTCAGGTGCAATGCGGCGTAGTAGAAAATATTATTCACCACTAATTAAACATGATGTATTTCACCAGATGATTCAAAATCAAAAAAAATTCATTCAGTTTTATTTGCTATCATAACTATTAGTATGTTCGTGTTTTAAATTTGTTAGTTTTTACCATTAAAGTCCTCTAAACAGTGTAAAATTGCATTGATCATGTTTTATTAATTAGTAAGTAATGGTTTATTTTGTTGAAAATTATAAGCGCGGCAATTAAACAGCGTAAATTGAAAAGCGGGAAATTAACTTGCAAGCGGTAGATGACAACATTATTTTAGTTAATGTTTGGATAATTACATATGTTTTATTATTAGTGGAAGTAATTCCATTTAACAACCAATGAGATAATTTTGGATTCTCTGAAAAATGTTTATTTAACAATTATTGAGGGATTTTGTTTAAATGGTTTAAATAAAAAAATATGAAATTGCAGGAGAGTTGTAAGAAGACTAAATCGATTATTGCGTTATTTATATTTCAATTTGCGCGATTAAAGATCGGTGAGTGCGACCGAGCACGAAGGGAGGCGCGCCTTCGTTTGTCCCATCCGTAAAGAAATTGAAATACACATCGACGTCGCCGATATATTATTTAAGCGCGAATGCAAACGAGCCGAAGCAAAAGCAGGAAAAATGCGCGAAAATGGTGTACGCAATGGAGACAATAAAAAAGATAATTTATCATTACCATTACGCTGAACTTGATTTATTGTGCATTCAGTTTTCTTAAATCGCGCAGCGCAGTCCGGAGTACACAAATTGCCAGTACCGGGCGGAAGATGTGAAACGACGGTTTTGGGGTTGAAGTTTGGAGTTTGGGGTTTTGGGTTGAGGGTTTATTCCACCTTGGCGGCTGGTATTATGTGCGAATAGCGCGATGCGTCGAGGGTCGGTCGTCGGGGGAGAATCAGAACGAAGGAAAACGTCGATTATTTATTAATTTTTTTGTGCCTTGCAGCTTTAGCGCTCGAAAGCTTCAAATAAATAAAATTATATCTTGATAGAATCATCAATAAAAATAACGTAAGATTAAGATTTTTAAAAATTCATATCACATTAATCACGTCGTTTGGTAATTTATGTCAAAGCAATTGATAAGTTTACGATCGTTGGCTCCTAACTAAAAACTCTCAACTATATTAAAAAGATTACTCGTAGATCTGCACGTCTTTGTGTGCGACTTTTCATTTCGTTCACGACCGAAAACGTCATAAAAACGCAAGCGTCATAAAGTCCGCGGTGCGAAATTATAAAACTCCGCCCGTTATCTGCACCGCGTTTACAAATTAAGTGCAGAGGGCGTAGTGCGAACTAGCCGGCCGCAGGAGGCGGTGAACTTGTGGCTGTCGGAGGGTCGGCGGGTTCATTACGTGTGTTTTTACGTTGGCCGTGCCGCCTTCCGCGTCCGCACAACGATACGTAACGGCGCTATCTAAAAATGTGTCGAAAGATAATGTCGCAACAATATGTCACGCTTATCGCGCGCCGCCGCCGCCTCCGCAACCTCTACGGGTGTGGGAAATAATGCAAAATATGCCTTATTAGTTATTACGCTTGCTACCGTACTCTAAACTCTGAAACAACACCCAAACAACACGGGCTAGCACAGGGTTGCGTCGCACCCTTTCAAAAGAGTGAACCAGCCCTTGCGTAAATGTACTCGCCCGCCTCCCAGCGGGGATTGCTTACATAAATTATGCACTTTTTTTAACGTTACTGCTCACTATTTTTACGAGCCGCGCGTTAATAAAAATGCATTAGAGTGTAAAAATAAGGGTAATAGATTTTAGACAACTGAACATACAGTATGTGCTAACTCGAGCTATGCAACCAATCATACTAAGCTTTAATGCAATATGCGTTGCATATTTTTTATCTTAATTGTATTACCCGATGCATTTTATACATTTTTATTAGCGTAGAACAAAAAGTGTGAAAGTAAATGAAACATTTTTTCATAGAAATCTAAAAAAAGATCTAAAATCTTAAGCCTTAATAAGTACTTGTTTGCGTTTTCATTATCCGGTTGTAAAAGTTTAAAATAAAAATAAAAGTAAACTGAGTTCACTCGTCAACGATACTAAAAAGAGTATTTTACTGGTGTGGTTTTCTAGGTTTTCCCGCCCTTGGTGTAAGTTAATACTAATTTTCCTAATCGAGGTTAAGCGGTTTTTCCGGTCGATGCGCGATGGGCCAAAACCTCGCGCGAATGATACCGCGCTAATTAATTCCGAACGCACAATACAATGGAATGAAATAGAAGGTCAACGATCGACATTGTTCGCTTGGTTTTTTCGTTTGTATTGTGCAGAAATTTCCATAACGAATGTTCGTTTGTATTGCAGTGCAAAACTCGCGCCCTGAATAATTTACTAACGAAATGATTACAAAATAAGTTTTGTGTTGCTAGTAACGTCCCAAACGGGGAATTAAATAAAGTTGTCACGTTCCCTTGTATCGAAACAAATTCACACGAATGATAATTGTTTGCAGTTGAAACATTAAAATTGCATCTTGAATCAACACCACTTCAAAAATAATCATCTTAATAAATGTTCCAATTATTTCCGACTTTACAGACTTTAAACTTGCTATCAACTGATAACAACTCCCGGTGCAGTTAATAATTGACTAATTACATAAAATAAACAAGTTGATTCTGTGTTAAGTTTGTTTTTATTGCACAGCGCTCTATCAGCTAATTGAAATAAATTAAATAATATCGCAATGTCGACATTGTTATTAGTATCGCATGGGAGGAAAAACGCGTCGCGCAATTCTCAAAGGAGCGAACGATGTCCATCCAATCAAGACTAATCCTGCGGGAGATAGAGACCGGCTTATCCCGACTGCGTGACTGCACTACCACACGCACAGAACATCAGGATAGCAGGTTCTTACGCACACGAAGTATACGTTTCGTTCTTCGTCCTTCGTTCGTGGCGCTATTTTGATCTCCCTCGACTGTGGCACGAAAAATTCACTTCTCAACCTTTATACTTATATCCGCGTCTCATTCCTGTGCCCTTGGAAAGTCTAGGAAGATGAAGAACGCACGCTGTGAGGCACCAACGGCACAGGAGGCAGTTATGCCTGTTTGTTTGGACATCTTCGTCTAATCAGTTTCAATCCGTGCGCGCTTGGTTTCCCCCCTTTTAAAACACCGGCTTACAGGAACGTTGAGTAAGTCTCTGGACTAACCGAAAGCCACTTTTACACGCACGTCAAGACGTTTTTCATTTTTTTCCATCTGCCCGACTTCAACTTACGATCACTTTGAAGCAAGAAGGAATTCTTCCTTGTTTATAACGCGTTCAGAAGTTGCTTTCTGCGAAAGTGTGTGGACCGTTTGAGGGTAGAGGAGATCGACCGCAAGAGTGTTTTTGTGATTCTTACAGGCGCGCTCTTTCCGTTTGGATCTTTTCATTCATTTATTCTTCCCCATTACGTCGGGGCGAACGCGTCGGGCTGACCGATCGACCAAACGAACGACCCGACTTGTTGTGTCCCTTGAGTTTGGCCAAAGCGCTATTCATTGGCGACTCTCAATTGGAAATACTTATACGACATAAAGGACTAAGAGCCGCCGAACACTAGCTGCTGGTTGAGATCCCAACAAGCAGCGTTTTTATTGCTTCTATTTTATTCTTTGGTGTTCCCGAATGATATACTTGTGGTTGGTGTAGTACTTAGTGGTGGCCTTTGTAGCAAGTTTAAAAGATTTGACATCAAAAAAATTCTATTATAAACTAAGCGTTTAAGCTTTTTTGACAAATAACTAATTTAATGTTATTAAATAAAAATCAGTTGTTAAAAAATTAAAGTTTTTTCGTAGTAAATAAAATAAAAGAAAAAAACTTTTACCAAAGTACAACATAGAGTTCTGCGAATATTGTGTTGTAGTAGTGCCCGGCGCCTCCACATTCAGAAAGTAATTTAAAGTGAAAAAGAACAACACTAACGACGAGACGACGATAACGAACGACAAGTTGACTGGTTGTTAACTCAAGTCCGCAAACACCGCATGGACAAAACAACATTCCCACCAACTGTTGGCACATAGCAGGAGCATGCCTTGCACGTTGCTAGTTAGCCGACACCCTGCTTCATAGAAAAAAAGCAACGACACCGCTTCAGGCGCACCTGAACGACTGATTATTGTTATTGTGTATAATTTCGCTTAAATAATTGATTGTTGTCGTGCGCTAAGTA
Source organism: Atheta pasadenae (assembly GCA_030264155.1). Classification (NCBI taxonomy): domain Eukaryota; kingdom Metazoa; phylum Arthropoda; class Insecta; order Coleoptera; family Staphylinidae; genus Atheta; species Atheta pasadenae. The sequence goes on along the minus strand of JARJDS010017736.1, from coordinate 51,389 downwards.
ATCGTCAAGTGCTATTATTACGTGTGTTAGATTATCGCTAACCGCGTTCGCGAAGCGTTCATTGTTTCGCGGCGGTGGCAACGCGCCCCGCGCGATAAAACGAAGCCCGCAATAATGCGCGCCATGTCGTCGTGTGTGCGGCTAATTGATTTCGGTCGACGTTCACGACAGAACCGCATTAGCGATCATCATACGAGAGTGCGTGTGCGGTGCAAACCGCACACATGCATGTAAAACCGCCTCCGACGCCGTTCCAAAGCAGTCGACGGTACATTTCTACTATTTTCATCGTTTCCACCTATGCGCGCCCGACAAAACCACTAATAAGTTCCGTTGTCGTTTCCAATACGAATTTTCATTACAATTCTAGTTCTAGCGCAAATTAATTAATTACACAAGCAGCAAACTTGAACTAACTTTTCTATTTATGATTAATAATGCATCATATAATTTTTTAGTCATAAATTTAAGAACATTTTACGTGGGTTTATATATTTTTAGATTCCATTGTCATAGTACTAAACTTGCATCAGAGCGTCGATAATTCTTCTGACGCGCGACTAAGTAAACAACGTCGAACTACATTTTCCGTGTATTTCGATGCGCAAAACGCGCACCTTGATAGCACCGCAGCGTGCCGGGGTGCCGGTTTCAATGAGGGAGGAAAATAGCGGAAAACTCTTGCCAGTTACCACTGCTTGGCGTGCGGAACTGCGACCGAAAAGTTCAGAAGTCCGAAGCAACCTGAATGGGAGTGAATTATTGAATGCGCTGCTACATCGCTCGCAAAGTTATGATAAGGACGTCAATGTTGATAAAAATTATTGAAAACTAAAGTGAACCAATGCCAAGGCGCGCGGGAAACTTTTCTATGCATTGCTACTTATATATACAGCTATTTGTCGGTGCAGATGTTGAAAAACGTGAAATAACAGAAAAAGTTTTAATAACATTTCATTCAAGAAAAACGGTTTCTATATTTTTATTTAAACGTTATTTATAAAGTTACCTCATGGAAAGACAAGACATGACTTTACAATACCAAAGAAAAGAACACAAATTTAAATAAAAGTTATTCAACATTTAAATGGAAAGTAATGACAACTATTCTGATATACTCCATAACATCACTTGAATTGAAGTGACATTTTTGTTAAAGTTTTTATTTAAAGCACTTTAACAAATATGAACTTTTAATATAAAACACATTTTTAAATATAAATGATTAATAAATAATAGTTTACGTTTATTTTAAATAGAAAATGTATTTTTGGTTTATCATTTTATCATGATTTTCGATGCAATTTTTTTTAATATAGATGCGAGTAGAACTTTTCACATCATAAAAATTTGATATACATATATTTTTATCTCTATGAGGTGAAAATTTGTAAAATTCTAAATATTTGAATTAAATTTTGAAAAAAAAATAAAATTCCTAAACGAAACTGAATATTTCCAATGTATAAACAAATAAATGTTTGAATGATTTATTTCATGTTTATAAATTGTTTTATTTTACTGAAGTGGAACGCAATAGAATTCAATATAACCATTGGGTTAATAAATTATTTTTTGTATAAAAATAATATTTTCTATTTTTATTTTCAAAACAATTAGTTTAAAAGAAAGGCAGTCATGTAAATTAAATTCCAGGAATAAATTCCTTTATTCCATCAAATACAGAAATTCTAAATGTCATAAATTGATTTCTGAAAATACGTTTTTCACATTAATTCTCTAATTAATGTATTACTTCCCAGATTCATTTAATTTAATTAAATCCATGCACGTCAGTTATATAAAGCCATTTCCATAATATTAATTATGAAAATCATGTTCATTTCTTTAAGGCTTGGAAACGGTGCGTCGAGTATAAGGCGTTAGGTATGAAGCTTTAAGCATCGAGCTTCTGTCTCTATAAATAACTGATTGGCCTTGTGAATTATGAAACGTGAGACGTATATTCATAAGCTGTGCTTGCGGAAAATAATGCAATCGAAATGCATTAAGTATTAACACGTTAATGTCAACGTGACGTATGATCGCCAGGCGCTTTTGACACAAACCAGAACAATTCCCGCAAGTTTGTAATGGCGCTGAAACATTAACGAAGCGCCCTGTACGACGACGGCAGGCTGATCGATTAAATTCGATGTACATTTCGATTCGGCCCAAACCTGGCCATTGCGGCGATGACTTATTCATGCTGAAAATAAGACTCTTTCCGGTTTCGTGTACGTCGAATTGACGAAGGCGGGCGCGCCGCAAGTTTCGTTAGTTTACCTAGCGAAAGGGTGATTGCATTAATCATTCAGATTTAGTGTGTAGCGTGGACGGGAGTCTTGAATTGTTCGTTGGTTCCGCATCCCTACGCGCTCCAATGGCCGCCAGCGCGTTCCGTACCATTGATGCAAGTCATAGACCAACGAGTCTTTGATTGAGTCATTCAATCGCTTGATAAATAAGTAACAATGTTTACAAACTCTACACTACGAATCTAAGTGGCCAAGAAATGCATCCAAGTTTTATTTCTTTAACTCCAAAGTAATTTTATAGGCGCTACAGGTTGTTACAGGGTGTTTTTTTCTTTGCAATAAAATTACACGTTAGCAATGTTTCTATTGTTCGAAGTATGGTGTATTTACACCTTGTCACATCTCAAACGTTTGGTCGAATGTTATCAGGTGATTTCCAGCTCTCAACGACAAGACGACATGGTGGCGGTGTTATATCGGCAGCTAAGCGGCTTGCTCATACACATCTCCGTCGGTTTTGTTGCAAACGCGTCTGATTCAAAGGTCTGATTCCTGCCACTCGACCCAAGTCTCTCGCAAAGCTCTTAATTCATGCGCACATCAAATACGCGTTTGACGTAACTTGCGCGAGCTTCAGCTAAGGCGGGCTTCCGATTCGCACCGCTTTGTCATAATAACGTTAGCCCCGATACAGCGCGAATGCTACCGCCGCCGCCGCCTGCATTACGGATATTTCATCCTGATGCTACCTGTATTAATGTCGAGTGCTACCAGCATATACACCATTCACCACATGCGCGTTTTCAGCTGCAAATTGTTCTCTTTGAGCTTGATCAATATGCATTGAAACATTCCGAAAACGAGCGCAAATGAATGAAAAATTGAAGGTAAAATATAAAACTGGCCAAAAAGTTTGCGCCATACATCGCAATTTTTATGAAAACTGAAACATGCATTTTTAAAAATGTGGGTTGCGCGAACTTTCGTTTCAAGTCTTAATTGAATGCACCGCAATATTCAACTGCACAATAACTTTCTCATTTTTAATTATCCGTCTTGTTTTTATTTGTTTTTCGTTGTTTTGAACCGCGAGCAAACTCAAAGCAAACAATAGGAAACGTAAGTCACGCGAATTGCTTGTTGAAATGCAACGCGATGGTAATTTTCGGTGCGCGGAGTTGATCCTCTGCAATCGCGCCGCAGCAATCTTCAATTCACGCACATTTCAAGTCCGCCCGCCCAACGAACTGTGCCGCGCTAGGATTTATCCTTGTTCCTTGAGCAAGCGAACGTCAACACACACGGTAGACGACACATGCATCATGCGGCACGTCGACCTCGTCGGTCTGTTCAAACAAACCAAAGAATCAGTCATCCTTATCAACGTCGCGTGACGCCCGTATCAAGCGCTGCAAACGCACGACGACGAAAAAAAACAAGAAGAAAAAACTCGCGCGCAGTAATCCGCATCGCGCACACATAATCTACATGCATACCGAAACCGAACGGTTCAATAACGAAGCAAACAGTGTAAACAAAGCCAAGACGATTTTTTTGGAGCGTGTGTGCTCAAGAATGGCCCGCACGAAATTTAAACGTAGCGCCTCCACCACCGTCTTATCGAATTTATCAGACGCCATGTCGGCTTGGTTTGAATTAAACTGGGCTATGACTTAATTAAAATTAATTTCTGAGGAGTACATATTGAAACACAGTTAGGCAAAAACAAAAAAAAATTTAGGAAATAAAAAAAATCGTAGAAAAAATTTTATTACGCGAATAAAACTACAATTGTTTTGATAAAATTTTGTTTACAGTGGTAGAATTGAAAACAAACATGGTGTTGGAGAATTGAGTTTGTAAACATTTTTATATTTTATTTATGTGTCATTGTGTTTGTAAAACTTTAAGTAAAATAGAATAATAACAAAAAATATATGCGATAAATTCATGTAGCGCCTGACGAAGCAATGATATTTTCGAAAGGGGAATCTTTAACATTTACGAATAACTTTTCAGGTTGGAATTGAACACAAATACGTTGTTCTATCGACTGCGAATGCTCTATAAATGACACCGAGGCATTGAAACGAAAAGCGAACAAATGCTGGAAAAGGACGAAGGCTTTGGAGATACTGGTTGATACAAATAGAAACAAAAAATCAGTTAAACGTTTAACGTTTTTTTGATTACATCCAAAGGCTTTGGGTTGCCAGTATAGTGGTGCGTGGAATAAAGGGATTCGGTTGAACCGAAAATAAAAGTAACGAACAATGTAACGATGGATCGTCGACGGCACCGCGGAAAGCATCCGATTCGATTAAAGGTCGCGCTCGATTGAATTATTCAAAGAACGAAGAAATAGCACCGCGACGATGAGCAGCGCGAAAACAAAGCGCAAGAAAGAAAAAAAAAACGAACACCAAACGCAAACTTGTTCGAATAACAAAGAAAGGCAAGCGCACGATGCGCCCACGGTGATACAAACGTGAAGGATTGCGCGCGATGATGAGGCACCACGCGGGGCAAATCGCGAAGGCGCCGGGCGACTGAAGATAAAGGACGCTGGGAATTCGTTCACTTCGCCTTCAAGCGTTTGAATTCACCGCTTTCGCAGAATGATTGCGACTTCGATTGTAGTCGATTGACGATTTTGAAATTGCAAATTACGCGCGTGCACACACAGAGTCAATGCGACGCGCATATAAAAGACGATTACCAACTGAAGATAAAAGAGTTCTTGTTAAGAACGAGCGAGATTGAAGGATTTACGAACAAAATACGCAAAATCTTAAATTCTATTTTCAGTGTATCAATCACAGACTTTGCCGTAACATTTTTTGGTGAAATAATAGATGCAAGAGACGAGTTGCACATACAAAATAATAAAATCGAGTAAAAAGCAAAAAAAACCCAACGCGCGGTGAATAAATGGGCAATTAGCGCGACATGATTAACCCTTTACTAAATCAACTAAATCATGAAACGCCGGCAGCGTTTATAGCTTTGAAACACCGCAGCCGGAAAAAAATAAGCGCGACCAAAGCGACAATAAAGAAAAATGTGCCCGTTTCCTTTTCACCTTATTCATTTCATTGATTTATTGCCTCGTGTAACAAGAGTTTCAACTTAATAAATTGGTTACCTTTTAACAAAACTACAAAGCGTTTGATGCGGACCAGAAAAAATCTATAATCCATTTGTTTTATTTCTATTTATCGTTTTTTTATTGCCTCAATTTAAAAAAATCGCATTTTGCGGTTGGGCGCTAACAATCTGAATTTGTTTGGGATAGAATTTTGTTCGGAAATTGAAACTATTTTATCGATTCAGTCAATAGAGTGTGATCCGGTGAATGATTTAGTGGCGAATAAATTAAATCAATTTATTCTCGACTTAAAGAACTGCGAGTTTAAGTTGTTGCCCATTTTACACGCTTTTAAAGCGACGCCAAACCGCACTCAATCAATCCCGGCGCTTCCACCACTGCCGGCTGCTCAACAACGGCAACAATATAATCTACAAGTCACGTAGCTTCGACCCATCCAAACGCCGTGCGAAACATCATCGCAGACGCGAGAATGGAGCGCCAAGCGAGCAGCAAAGAGCGTTGTGGAGAGCAATCATGCAACCCTTTCCGTGCTCCATCTTGCATCCTTTAAGAACCGGGACCGACAACCGAGTATCAACCAAGTGCGGGTCGGTCGCTCTTTTCCGTTTTCTATTTCGTCTTGAATGTCGAACGACTTTCCAACTGCGCGCAACCAGATTTTCAACTACTTTTCTCGCTTACTAAACAATTCAGTTTCGGATTGTTTCATCGTTGTATTCAAATGTTTGTCAACTCTTCAAAAATCACAAAAATCTATGTATAGATTAATGTAAAATTAATCAAAGCCGTAATTAACGTCGTAAATTAATTTACAAACAAATTAAATAGTAAAAAATAATTTCATGTAAGTTTATGAATTTATGAGTTGTTTGTTGGGCTTAATGACTTTCAGGACTAAAAAATAAATGGAGTGTCGCTTTACAGAAAAACTGAAACACGCACGGCAGTATATTTTTATTATTATTGTTGTACAAACAATGCGGTTGTTACTTTGCACACTTTCGAACTAAAGTCAAACCTAGCCAGAAGCGAGTCAAGCAAAGCCATGCCGAGCCCAGCCAACGTTTATGATTGGAAAATACTAAATCGGGAGTGATTCTTTCCCGCGTTTCATTGCACACTATCCATTGTAATCCATTCCATGCCATTCCATTCTAGTCGATGCTATTACAAAGAAGAAAAGCGAGCTGTGTGAAGTCAAACTTGGATACTATTCTCTTCTATTCTATTCTTTTCTATACATTCTCTATCAGCCGTTATTTCAGCCCGCAAGCACCGTTAGCAACGATGATTCCTAGCAGAATCAAGTATCACGTCTGTCATCCCAACCAAGTCGGAACATTGTGGTCTTTGTTGTATTGCAGGTAGCAGGAAACAAAGACCGTGTAAGCCTAGAGGCATAATTTATAAGATAGGTTTTTATGTGCAATTAATATAGTTTTATTGTCTCGTCGTTGCCGGCATGGCGGAATTAAACGCATTACCGTAATTTTTACCGTTTGCCGAGCTATGGCACAACCACTGCCGCCGTTACCGCCAACGCGTGTGTGGTACTGACGTGAACCTGGAACCTGGTCGCGAGTTTATTGCTGTGGACTTTTAGGTTTTAGGTTTTACAAACACGCGACGTGCGCCCATAATTCCAAATTAAAGACAAAAAGCAAACAAAACGCGAAAGCGAGAAAATAAAGGCCACATAAAATTATCCTTACTTTCCGCGCCCGTCATAAACTTTTTCACCACCACCGCGAGCCGGATGAAAATAAAATAAACGACGCAACTAATTCCTGCGGTGCGTACTCGATACGCGACAAATTCCATAGATTATGCATAGATTTATATACCACATAAAGATTTTAGTGCGGAAAAAATAAAGGACGCTGAAAAAAATAAAATAAAACAAAACAAAAAAATAAAATAAACTTAAGCGCCGGAAAATAGTAAATTTCTGTGTGTTTGGCAAAAGGAATGATAAAAGGGTGATAGAAAGTATGATAGAAAATATTATAGACAAACAGGAAATCGTCCTGCGACTATTGCGCTCCAGCGCGAAAAGTTCACACAATCACAAATTGAAGAATAGAGGTTTCGATCGGCGAGCAAAGATTGAAGCTTTATGGAAGTTATAAAGATGACACTGCCAATAGAAATACTCAGAAAACGTCAGAAAAAAACAGTTAAATGACAATGCGCGCGGCTAAGAGTTTTTCCAGCGACGAGCGTCGAGAAAAGTGCGGATTTATCTCCCGGATGGCCTGAGGGCGGCGGCGCGGCGTTGGGTGGTAGGTGCGATATGATAACATCGTTCGTATCTATTCGACATCCATTTGGTGATTAATGAAGAATGATGGATTTCGTCGACAATACGTCGGCGGCGATGCCGCGCCAGGAAAAGAGTGGTCGTTCTACAGCGAAACCCGACGATGGGCGCTTCAAGCCTTAATAGAGATTGATCATTTCTATGATTTGCTTTTGCATTTCGTCGGGTTTTGATTTTACTATTTTACCACAGTTTGTATGACTCTTCAGATAATCAAAGCTTGCATCGACTCAATGCCCTCGCCGTTTACATTGCAGAAACATGACTTAACACTTACTGCAGGAAATTAGCTATCATGTTAAAACGTGTGCCTGCAAATTTGCCACGTAATCGGATATACTTGTACACCTATACAGGGTGTATCTTTTATTCATGAACATCGTAAACAACAATTAAAATTTAAAATCACAAGCACAAATTAAAAATACTAAATATTTCAATATTGTAATTATTTTATATGGCATTCATTGCAATTTTATAATGATACGTAATTAATAATAAAATAATGAAAATCTCTGAATAATAAAATAGAACAATAGGTATTAATATTTAGCAGATATTTAATTTTTCCTATAATAAAAACAAATTAAATAAACATTTTGAACAAGACTATTATTTTATTTAGCGCAATCAAAAATAAAATTAAATGCAGTTAAAATCAGTACAAAATTTACAAAGCCAATTAGGATGTTCAATATGTACTTTATAGAATTTGCAAGCAAATCAAGACGAATTTACTTTTTATTGATTTCTAGATTTAATATTTGTGTTATCAGAATAATGAAATTCCGAGCAAATTTATGAATTTTTTAATTCACTAATTTTGCCCAAAAAAGAAAATTTATCATAAAATATAGACCCAATTTTCTTGCATAAGAAAAATGAGTTTAACAGGTATATCACCTATCAGGTTTCCTTGCTTAGGCTTGCCTGTATGCTGCGCTATATGCGCATCATCTTAATTTTGTCGCATTTATTTATAAAATGTTGCCCTGCGCCAGATGCATCTCGACAATGGCGCACTTGAAATATCGCGCTGCCCGTGTCGCTCCCGCTGCTCCACTTCCACTTAGCAGTTACGTTTTAGTTAAGTCTTTAACCCGGCGCCTCCACTTGCCTCGCATATGCAATTTACGTGCGGGAGATCGCGGAAACGCCGGCGAAATATTATTAATCGCGCACCGGCTGGTCGCAGCACTGCCGGTATCGTAGCAGTCAATGGCGTGTTGGCCTCCAAGCGTACGTCGCCACCGTTGGATTTAATTTGAAGGCAGGAAGGACGGCTGCAACGCCGCCACCGGCGCGAATTAACTGCAACACGGCGCGCGACATTGTTGAAAACTTTTGGTGGTAACGCTAGCGGTAGAAGTCGACGAATTAGTGACGGTCAACCGTTTTTTATTTTTGTTTAAAAAAATTATAACCATCATCATTTGCCGGATGGTTAAACTTTTTGGGGTTTGAGGCTATAAAGCTAATAACTCAAAACGTGTCCTTTACGATGTATGTTTTGAGTCATAACCATTATTTACTAAACGTTTTTTGTCTTGGAAAATTAAAAATTCGTTGTAATCTCGCATATTAGAGTTTTCGAACAAACAGATATAACTTTCGCCAGAGTTTTGGTTTTAAACGAGTTTGAGAAACTTTTGGCCGCGCCGGGATTTAAAACGCGATTTGCGAGCAAATTAAAAAAAGAGCGCGCGGAATGAAAAGAAAACAACCACGCACTTCGTTTGCGTTTAACTTCGTGCTAAAGCTTTGCGTGTGCGTCTTACAAAACCTTTCGTACTTTTTATTTACAATTACAATTATTTATATTTCTTTAGAACGTCAAAAAACGTTCTGCGCGACTTTTCTGTGTGAAATCGTTTGTACATTGCGTTTGCTGCTGTTTGAAAGTTTTATTTTTGTTATTCTTTCATGTGGGAATTAAAACATTTGTCACGTGAAGTTTAACTTTAGTTAAACAAAAGCGAAAATAAAAAAATTCCGTTCAACTTTCCGGATAAACATTTGTACACATTATAATTGTATTTCAACTGTATTTTATTTTACTTTATTTCAACAAAATTAAAGCAAACACCAGTTTTTTTGCTGAAAATTTTTTTGTTCATCAATATTATTTGACGTGAATTTTATTTTAGGAACACTAACCTATATTACAAGCTGAATATTCAAAAAAGCTCAGGTTTAAAGAAAAATACGAAAGCTTTTTGATTACTTTGAAGCACACTGCTAGTCCGAGAGCAACTCGGCAGTAAATAATCTGACCTCGATTCGCGCGGACCGGAACGCAGCCCCCCAAAAAAAGCGGTGGTTGCGGAGAGGCAGCAGCGTAGGCATCCGGCGGCGTGTATCCGTAATTGCTCCGATATTCTGCTGATTTCAGCCAGATATCCGATCTTTCGGAGGACGTTAGGAAAATCCATTCCGCCGCCGCCGCGACGGTCGAGTTTTTACTCGCAAACCCTTTACCCTTTACTTACGGCCGGCAGTCGCATCAAATACGGAACAGCGCTGCGCGGAGGGCAAGAAAACGGCGGCGCTCGCTGTGAGTTTACGTAACGACCGTCTCCGACGAGGTCTTCCTCGCAGCGCCTTTGCCGCTCGTTGCCCGCTGCATTCAATAATTCAGTAATGCGAGACGTAATGGGCTCTCTCTAGTTGAACTACATCCACTACATCCACTTGTAAGTACTTAAGGTTACTACCTTAGCGTTAGTGAACTCTGGGATGGGACGAAATGGGATGGGATGGTGGAGGCGCCTTGTAAGATGCAGCGCAGTTCTTGCTTTCGATGGTTTGGCCCGCTGTTTCCAAACTGGACCATTCATTCAAAACGGTTCTTATGGCGATTGGTCCTTGGTAGATTCGTAAAGGAGTAAACCTAACGCTAGCTTTGATCTGATATCGAAGACGATGTTTCGCTCCGGTATTTAAGAAAAAAACACACCAAAACGAACAAAAACTAAACAGCAAGCAAACCAAAATACTTCCGATGTGGCCTTTAAGTTGATTGTTAATCACTGCAAGAGTTCTACAGTATCAACCCGAAAACTTTTACCCAACTACCCAACGACCCAACTAAAATCATACGAATTAAAACGACAAAACAATAGAAAACTAAACGTTGGATTGTGGTAATAAAACCGAAGTAAATCTCTAAAATCTAGAACGCTCAGTACGGTAAAAAGTCCCAGGTCCTAGCAAGAGGATCCAAGCTTTAAAGTCGAAACTTTGTTGTTGGGTGTATTTAGGTCGTATTTAGTTTAAGTTTAGTGCAATTACACTCGGCGCATTCAGTTGGAATTAACGTAATTAAGGAAGAACTTTAAACCTTTCCTTTCTTCCCCCCAAAAAACAAAAAAAATTAAAACCACTCTTGTCTTAGGTGCATTAATATCATATTAAAGTTTATAATAAATTAATTTCCTTTTCTTAATGAAACCCTTGTTTCGGTTGTAATTGAAAAATAACGAAACCAAAAAAACTTTGCAATGCCAAAATATAATAAAAATGGAAAAGCTGAAAGCGCACACAAAGAATATCAAACTCCAATTGGTAGAATTAAAACCGTCGTGTTTTTTGTGGGCCAAGTGCTCCACGCCGCTTTTCTGACAACTCGAATGCAATCAATTGGTTTAACAAAGAGAATGAAGAAAGCTCGCGAAAGCGGACCAATAAAGCGATATGAAATCTTATTGAGATATCGAAAATGTTGAACTTTGCGTCAACGACTGATCTCCGATCCTTTTTTCCAGCTTCCGAGCGCTTATTAATTCTCATTATGCTTTCGTCCTGGCGTGGACTGGAAATCGTTGAAACGTGTTCCAAACTGACTTTTTTTTATTATTCTATTATTGTAAGTAAGAGAAGTAAGATCCTATTCAACAAATCGCATAAAAATACCCGAGGACAATAGATGGTTCTTTGAATCAATATCAAAATGTGTCAATTTTGTGATGAAATATAAAAAAATTCAAAAACAATGAGCTTAAATTTTCATATTGTGCGCTGAATTAATATGTATATCAAAAAATGTATGCATTTATGAATAAATAATTATTTAAAATAAATTACAAATAAATTTCCCGCTTTGCAGTCGAAATACAACGCCAATGTAAATTTATATTTATTATTTGTCTTTCATAAATTCATATCAAATGTATCGGGATCATGAATTTCGCATTTTTGGAACAATTCAATATTATTGCTTGAAAGAGCGTACAAAAATGAAAATATCTAGATCAATTTTTTGTTTTCAGGGATTAAATAACGGCAATTTTTTTGGTTTTTCACATATGTACGCTTTGATATTTCAGATTACAAGAGCTTGGCTAATCCTCTTGTTAACATGTGTAGAACGTGTGGAACAATTTTGTTTTATGTTAGAAATACACGTCATTATGTACAAGTCCAAAACGAACATGGCATTTGGATGAATAAAATTTAAAAAACAAGCAACAGTGGGAAAAAACACGATGTGCGTCGCCGCAAAATTAAACACAACAAGAGCGAAAACGCGCCGAGTCTAATTAATCTTTAACGCTTGCATTACGGCTCGTCGGCCCGATTAATTAAAAAAGAAACGGCAATGCGCGGCGGGCGGTGCGAGCGCGATGAGAAAACATTCACAATTTGCCGCGAAACGTTAAACAACTAGCGTCCTCGACGTCCAGGCGCAACAAAAGTGAACAAACAACTTTATTTAGCCGCCTGTTTATTTAGCGCGCGAAACGTGTGCAAAACGAATAGAAAAACGTGAAAATCGTGCAAAAAATCGCTTTAGACAAGACGAGCCCGAACGTGCAAAAAGCGGAAGAATAAATGCCTAAACTACAAACACCCACTAGTGCTAGTGGTGTGCAAGTCAGGATGTGAAAGCATAAGGAGCGAAAAATGAAAGACCTTCATTTGGTTGAGAGTACAAAAGCAAGATGAAGGGAACAAAGCAGCAAGTTGAAATTGCAGACGATGCTCGGCAATTTCCGCGCGGAATTTACGCTGAACGAAATTTTCTAATTATAAATTTTCAGTTTTTAATAAGATTTAGGAATAAAGAATTTTTGCGTGCGAATCTGGTAATTTAATAAGACGCGGCTCTGACTCAGACTCAGGTGAGAATGAAAACTTGCGTTTTTTATTTAATTAAACATCCAATTTGTCAAAGAGCTAAGCTGACTTTGTTGGCAAACAACGCACTTTTTTAGACTTTTGGAAAAAAAATATGTCGTCATAAAAAGTTAACATTTTTTGTTATATCATAGCTCAAAACCGGCGTTTTGGCAAAAATTTATAGTTGATGGCGGAGGAATTGAACCATGAGATAATTAATGAATGCACCGTCAGTCAGGTAGAAACAATTCGAAACAAATTATTCTGTTTTCAGCACAAACGAGTAGGAAATATGTAAACGTACAAATATTTAGTTTGGCCCTTGACATTTGGTAAAATGCGTTCTACCTTAATTTGTAAAATGTTCCAAACCTATTGAAAAAAAAATTAGAATTGCACAGCTCGTTGGAGTTGAAACGATTAAAATTGCAAATTCCAATATTATAAATATAAAATTGTGTGCAAATTATAATTCGTTACAAAAACGCGTTGGCATAAATGTCAATGAGCGGGCAGATTACACGATAAATTAAACATTTTGCAAACGTTGTGAAAGCGCGAGGACAGCGCAAAAATAACAAGCTCCGCATGGAAATGTCACTTTATCGTTTTGCAACTTTTTATAGCAGCATGTGCGAGGGTTGGCACGTAAGTTCAGCAGCAAAGTAGAAAGAAAAACACACGGGTGTTCTTGCATTGCCATGCCGTAGTGTCCGTAGTGTAAACGCAAATGTTTTTTCAGCGCTAACTCAACCCTGTGCGCCTGCCTTTTAGCCGACGTCATGCGTAATGCCCGCAAACCCTCTTAATCTAGATGAAGACGTTGAAGGCATTTTATTAATGTCGCTGGACCGTTTCATCCACTTCTTCTGGCACCACCGCCGCCGCGCTTTGGCACTAGATTAACTTGTCTTTCGTCTTAAAGCGCTCCCACTCGTAGGAATTACTTACCTACTTTTCAGCCTCAACTCCCGACTCACTCCCCAGACTCACAACTTGAACTATTTATTCGGAAATTACAAAAGGAATTTAGAACGAGTGCCCTTCCAAAACCAGGAGATGAACCAACTTTTGCAAGGCGTGCGAAACGACCGAAATCAGTTTGAATGCTTGCGCGCCAAGGCGCGAATGTTTTAACAATTAATTGGCGCACTCCAGAACGATGTCAAACTAAAAATGCAAATCGATTGTGAAGCTTTGCGCCGCGTGTTGGAAGCCGCGGGCGTTATGAAACGACGTGCGAGGTGATTTTCCTTTCCTCCTTTACGTCTTCCAAAGATGCAAGCGATTAGGCACGTTTCTCCCTTCGAAACATTGACGCAAAAGTCTATTAAGCGAGATTATTAAAGATCATTTTTCATGATGCGCACAAGGCAAGCGTGTGGTGTTCGAATTCTATTCCCATTTTGAAATTATTACTTTTAAGCATTGTGCTGGTGGGTACTGGAGTTGTACTGGTGATATCTGGTCGTTATTTCGTCTGTTTCTTCGTTTCCATCAGCTTGTAGCCGCAGCCTAATGCCAGCAAGACCGGAATTGTAGGGAGCGTCTTGCACGCAAAAAAGAAACATCCAATTTTTGGAGGTTTATCGCGATGTAGCGTCGTTCTCCTCCTCTTCCTTGTCAAAACGCACTTTAACCGTGCTCCTTGTCTATAAATATTTATTTTAAATGCGTTTCGCAGTCTCGCCCAGCCACCAACAGGGCCTCTATCATTCTCCGGATTCAATGTATCTCTTTCATCATTCAATTATACCCTTGACTACCACCACGAAGAAGTATAACAAACTCAAAAAATTTATTTTAAAAATTGGTTAACAAAAACGAATAATGAATCCATGAAAATCTAAAAATACTTTGTATTTTTATAAAATTCCTGGTGTAGATATAAATTCGTTTTTTTGTGTTTTTCCAAGATATGACTAAAATTTTATTCTCCCCGGGGTAGTTTTGCCTGCATGTGGTCGACAAGTTAGTAGTTGTTCACGTCGGCTGTAGAGTACGTACGAAGTGATAAAGGGGAAGCCCATGGAACGTTGTACGCACGTAAAATGGAATCCGTTCCATCTTATGCTCCGGCTGGTGATGCTGTCGGGACTCTCGCGTCCCGGTCCTAACGATAGCAATATCATTTTCGGCGTTGCGTGCGGGATCTCCCGCCGCGCGTAATGACGACGTCCCCGAGGGTCTTACAAATGTAATACAAATACACTTTGCGCATTCTACTTATCGTCCTAATCAAAATCAACCCCTCGTTGCATCTTTTATGTCGCGCCGGAATACTGCAAACTGATAGCCTTGTGAGAAATGCATGGGACAAAATGGGTAAAAAATGCGATGTGAACAAGTATTAATGCATTTTCCGGAAGATACAAGGAGTACTAAGGGCTGGAGGCTGCTGACTACCACGACGCACAGAGAGTTATAAGCATCAAGGAGGAGTTCGAGTTTGGTAATGTGGTTTAGTTGATGGTGCAAGAAAATTGCTGAACAAATTGTTAACGACAAGTAGACGACGTTCATGAGAATAATTTTTGAATGTTAGGAAGTTTTTTATTCAGGTTAGATGCATTTTTCATGTTCAACTTGTTCACGTTTCCTTGTACGGCTTGTTCGTCTCGCTCACCGTGTTTAGCATGTAGGTCTTGCAACGTGATTAGACGAAGAAAAACGTGAGCGCACAAGAAGGTTTGTACTTGTAAGAAGACGCGCCGCGCCGCAGAGCAACCAAAAGGAGCGTTGCGTTAGAGTTTGGTCTAACGAAGAAAGTTCGCGGAAGCCGACTAATATGAAAACTTAGCGCTCCTAATGCGGCGGCGGCGAGCAGCGCGTGTCGGTGAACTGAATCGT
Organism: Atheta pasadenae; assembly: GCA_030264155.1. Lineage (NCBI taxonomy): Eukaryota > Metazoa > Arthropoda > Insecta > Coleoptera > Staphylinidae > Atheta > Atheta pasadenae. The sequence continues at coordinate 35,731 of JARJDS010017736.1, read as the reverse complement.
GGAAAACTGTAATCCATGGAAATTTAGTTTAATGCGACAATGGGGTTTAGGAGGTCGAACGGCGTGCCGGTCCCGTTAAGCAAACCGGAAGCCGCATTATCGCGACGGCGTATTCAGCGCCCCGACGAACTTCATTTCCCGATCATTGCGTGCCCGACATACCGGAGTGGATCATATCGCCCTTCGTCCCGAGATTGGGACATAAATCGCCGCCTTCGCGGCGTGCGGTCCGCGCTTTATCATTTCGATTATGCGAACACAGTGGTTGATCTCGTGCGAAAACATTTGCTATGAGGTAATCAAATCATGCGTGGCGCTGATTTTAAATGCAAGGGGCAGAAAAATCAATTCTTCAAATGGTCCACCTAATAAATCTTCAAAAAAACGACTTTTCCAATTATTTCCTTGATCTTTTCCTGTGCTCACCCTCTTATTCGTTATGATCCCCGTCTGGATGTGCAAGTTGCGTCGTCCGCAAAAGTGCTCTCGCAGATCCGGTTCGGAAAGTGAACTTTCCGATCCTAGGACTAAAAAACCGGATTCCAATTCTGATTCAGAATCTGAATCTGGATTTTTTTGCATTGGCCCGCAGAAAAAATAAGACATCGCTGGTCCCATCGAACTTTGTGTTCCTGCTGCAAGGCCGAGCGTTCTTTTTGTTGGCTCGCGCGCGACGCGTATTTAAAATTTATTGCTTGTTTGGGGTGACTCTTCCCGGCGTCGTCGCCGAGAGTTAATAAATCATCGACGCGCGGGCACGCGAGCAACTCGCAGAGTGAATATTACCCGTCGCGCGCGGCGCGTCCTCAACGATTTCATGCTTTACGAACTTCGTAAACGACAACCTTCCAGATTACACTTTCTCTCTTTCTTATCGCTGCCATCAATTCACAGCCAGTTGGCTGCAGCGCAGCAAGAAGCAGCAAACTTTGCTTCGCCGGCGAAACCGAAAGTTTTTCACCTGTCGCACGCTGCATGGCCAATAAATAAAATCGTTAAAGCAAATTCTCTCACAGTGGAGCAAATCCAGGCGAGCACATTTCTCCCGCAATGTTGTTATAGACATCCTGAAGGAGAGGTCTGGTGCTGACGCTGGTTGGGGTTTAGGTTTGAAATGCAAGATCATCTGTTGTAAAGTTATTCCGGCGCGTACCTGCCGCATACGTCCGATTAGCATAACAAAGTGCGCTGTCTGTGCGCCGTCTGATCTCGTCCGTCTCCAGGATTCCAGCAGCCTGCAGTACCTCTCATGCCGCTCCCGCCGGCGCGATAGTTAACCAACGCCGCACAATAGAACGCGCTAACTTTGCGCAACATAAATAGGACGTATAAACAAATACTGCGGCTTAACAACAATAGATACGCGTAAGTAATCCTTGTTTGTGGTAACTGCGACGACGAGCTGAGCAATCGACCGGCGAAATGCGGATGTTCACAAACCGACTTACGCTCTTCCAGCTTACGATCCTCTACTTCCCGAACTATCGGAGAGCTCTTGGGGGCAGAGATCATATTTCGCACCGATTCGTTTTCGTTGATACTAGTACATATAACACATTCGCCCGCTGGCGGATTAGCGTTCGATTCGGCGGCACATGTCGATCCGGACTATCAGCTTGCCGCGCAAAACTCATCCCGCTAAACGGTAACGGCCCGTTACGGGCGTTTGCATAAAGTGGCCGGGAGATAAGAAGCCCAGCGCGCAGCCCTTGCGGAGATAGTTAGATCCTTATCGACAAGCGCAGCCGTCCTCTTTGCCTTTCAGTCGACGACTAAAGTGAGTGCTTAAAGCTTAAACAATGACCTTACTAAAAAGATTCTTCTACGATTTTAGGGTTTACTTCGCTGAATCTGCTCGCCTTGCCTTTTGGCAAAGCAAGTCAAGTCCTGTGATACGAATTTGTAGACAATCTTGAGAAAATATGCAATTGATGTATGCTGCGCTGAACATTGTATTTCTACGAATGTAAACGTATATCGACTTTTCTAAATTAAATTTCCTTCAAACTAGAATATGTATTAGTTTATTTCCTTTAAAAATCTAAGAACAAAACCATTTTTCAAATTCTGTTGATAAAGTCGTAAGCGACCCAGTAATATATGACAGTAATTTCCCCATTTGTCATATAGGTAACTTAAATATCAATTGCATGATGACTTCGTAAATAATTGAAACAATAAAATGTACAATGTACATTGCTGTCATAAAATCCTGTCTACTCATTATTAGTTTTGTACATATCATAATAAATTGTTTACGAAAATAATAATAAAAACCACACAAAGCGTGTTGGACAAAATGACAAACAAAATGAAGTCAAAACTGATTGCCTGATTGTATTTATAAACCAGTAATAGTTGCCAGCACACCAATTGGTTTTATCGTACCGCCAATTCCATTCCAACAAAAGCATCCTGCATGTTATCGCCATCACACATCGCAACCATGCGGTATTGATCTTATTTGCTTAACATTCTACCTATACGACTGGATAAAATAATCGTAGCCGAGTAATTTTATCATTCTGGATCAGTTGACATAACATTTAGGCATGCACATGACATTTTACGGCGATCGCATGTCGCTGCATCATTTTTTTTCCAACTTGTTAAGCGCGGGGTACGATTTTTTCTTTGTTTTACGCGCGCCGGGCCCAAAGTGGCCGAAGCGTAGCAGGTCGCGGCAATATCGCGATGCAGATATCGCATTACGTCTGTTTGTATAATTTATTAATCGTGCACATGATTGTCGCGCGCACGAAAATGCTACTTCTACGTTTCCAGGCCCCCGCTGACCAACTGGACTTTGCCCTTACTGGGGTGCTAGGGGAAATCCAAGTTTACACTAAACTGACGCTGGTCACCACGTACAGAATGTATTTATACGAGGGTGATTCGAAACGGAAAACTTTTTTTATTGCACTTAGGAGTCACTCCCTGGCCCAGCGCGGCGCGCACCTAGCCATAATCAGCATGCAACATGCAACCGAATATTCAATTCGATTCCCTCGTCTCGCTACAATGTGATCCGCCTTATGCCACCAGCGATGGGCGACGGGCGACTGTTTTTTTTCCATTTCCCATTTGCCAGTTATTTGTCCGTGCATTACCACGCGCGCAGTAAATAAAAACACATCGTACTTTAATTGCACGGAATTGCAGCCAGGCCAGGGAACGTGGGTGCTGAGTGCGCTGCCAGGAAAGAGAATGGGAATACGAATGTCTCATGAATATTGTAATTCGATATTAAAAGCTTTGGGGTTGTCGGTTGTCGGCGGGTAATACACGTTGCGACTGTTATTGCATAAATGCGCTAATATGACCTTTTTTTTCCTTGGTGTCTTAAAACTATATCAAGGACTTAAGTTGAAAGTTTGTATGTTAACTATGATGAGAAACAAAGCAACAAACAAGGTTCGCACTTGCAGTTGTAGTTGTTAATAGAACTGTTTAAAGTTGAAGGTTGGAAGGGTTGTTGTAATAAGTAAATATAGAATGTACCAGCCAGTCACCGGCGCACAACTTAATATAGCATACGGGTAGTAGCAGTGGGGCCGCTGTGTAGGTAGAGAAGTACTCAGCAGTTGACTGTGATGACATTCGGTGGAAAGGTTGGAGCTGATGAAAGTGTTCTGATGGGGTGCTGCCAGTGCGTTGGCACAGGGTGTTGCACTCCCCAGTAAACAAATAAAACAAGGGTTAGGACGCTGGCACGTCTTGTGGCAATAAAATGCTTTCCGTTAAAAATTCAGAACGTACAATTCCAGTCTGATGGAAAGCTGAAGACCTTGGAAACGAGACCGAGTAAAGGATTCTCTTGTAGTAACTAATTCATGATAGTAGTTTCGTCGAGTTGTCGTCGTCATCCACTATATGAGGAGTGAGAGCGTTCCGGTATCAATTACACGTCGACGGGGATGCATTACGGAGCGGCCACCGGCATGATGGTTAGTTACAGTGGGCTGATGGGTTTTCGGGGGCACGGTCCGTCGAGTGACATTAACGAGAGAACGAGTCGTGTCCTAGCCGCGGGAAAGGGACAGTGAGACGGTTGGCGCGGGCGCAAGCACAGGGGGTCGCGTTGGCCGCGTCTCACCCTTTTACGACGCGGATCGGCGCACGCAGCGCTTGTGGGCACCTAAATAATGCACTTTCCAACGTTTGCGTTTGCAATTACGAGGCCGCGGACCCCTGTGATGCGTTTGTTTGCATGCACTGCGACGCCAGCGACGGCGGTAGTGTGGTAGCGAATCGCCATCGCTCGAATTCCATTTTCAGCGTCGCCATACTTGCCGCCGCCGGAGTTACTCCGCATGCGGCGCGTGTCATTACAGCGTAGCATCGTGCACAATGTGGTGCAAAGTAGATTTCGAACGCACACGACAGCTACATATGTTATTACGGCCCATTGTACCAGCCCTGGACCTTCCCCGGCTGCGTGATACATCGGCCTGGGCCAAACTCGCCGAAATCCAATTTGCACTATTAATTTAATTTAACATGTTGTTTATCACGAACGCGGAATATTCGCATACGCAGCGCTTTTGTAATTCCTTTTTAATATTTGATGCAGCCATCCAAACTGGACACACTCGTACATTTATTCCATCAACAAAATGTGCTGCCATTTGAGATTTTTGGAATCTGAACGTTTTAACTCCGAGGTTTGTAAATTAATTGATTGATAGGCCAGGAAAACCCATCCAATTTGTCTGTTGTTTTTGTTGCAGTACAATTGCCAATATATTTCAGCCTTTAATTAATAAAGATTGCATTTGAATAATTGCTGATATTTATTCCTACTAGGACTTATTTCCGTTTCATCATTTTTTGATAAAATCAACCAACGCGAGCCAGGCCTGGCATTTGCGTTGGCCGTCATAAACAGCAACCGAATAATTAATTATTCAACTGAACTACCAACAACCGTCTATAAACCTCTGCATAGACCATTCCCACAAAGAAAAATTTCCACCTGTACAAAATCCAACCATGATCAAAATCTTTCTGATATCCAAAACCCTAAAATGCTCTTAATTATTTTATCTACCAAACATATTCCAATATTTTTGTAACGTAGTGTAGTCCGAAACAAGTGCATAAACAATTGTTTTTTCACGACTCAAATGCATCAAGAAGTTTCTACGTACCGCATAACCCTTTGTTATTGTGTTCTAACAAACATTCTTACCGAGTTTTACCCGTTCGTTGTTTATTGTTGTTATTATCCACAGGCTACGTTTTCTTTAACGCTAGCAATGGCGCCGAATCAGGTGTGCATGTGTGGGTACGCGGGCGTGCTGGTAAAACGAATTAATAATGCTGAATCAATATTTGTTATTTATTTATCTTTCAATGACAGCAATGCCTAGTCTTGTACACATTCTTTTATTATTTAAACTCCTGTCTTATTTGTTCAGTATTTATTTATATTTCCACGTATATAAGAAAAGCTTACAAGAAGCAAATATTACTTTTAAATAAATAATATTTTCTTTTCCATACAAGCTGTTCCGGTAATTATTTCTGAAACCAAAACTTGTTTAAAGTTGGAATACTTTATTTTAAAAGGTCATCTACTTTCTTCTAGCTGCAGTGATCATCTTAACACTAGCACTTTCTGTCCGCTTGGAAGTAGAAAATATTACTAGCATCTAGTAAATTTATAGCAGGATAAAGTCCTTGGAAAGTATTACCCATAGACTTTATAGGAACAGTTTCACAGAAGAAATGAGTAGTTCTTTAAAAGTGGCTTAAAATGACAATACTCTGGAGGGCAAACGGTATCATCATAAACGCTTCATGTTTTCGCACACATTTCATCGACGGCGGTGCAACATCGGACGGTTATTGGCGGTGGTGGCCGTCCGAAACGAGGATTATTTATCCATGCGATGGACGTTTTACGAGGAGCGCGCGGCAATTCGCCCGCCGCGACAACGACGATATAATTCATTGTTTTTGCCCAACCGTGCGCGTCGTATTTATGCGCGAAAATTAATGCCGAGCGCAAATAAATAAATTATCCTTTATGGGAGGAGGGCTCCGCTTTATAAACACAACTAACGTTTGCGTTTCGCATTTGACAACGTAATGCCTGCGAACCGACATCGAGCTTGTTCCGCGCAATGCGGACCAGAGCACATCTTCCTCGCGAACTTTCGACCCGCTTCAACGCGAATCTGGTTTAATCATATTGTATCACAGAACGCCGCATTATGTTGTCCCTTGTGAGCGCCACTAACCCGAAAACTGAAGGATTCGCGTTTTTACCACCAGCTTTTGTTGTGGGATGTAATCTGCGAACAACAATAACAAATATTAAGATAAATATTTATGTTGAATCCGCCAATAAAAGTAAAAATATTCGAAAGTGGAAGTATTCTAAGAACGGTTTTATAGTTTCGGATTTGTACTTCAAAAGCAAAAGTATACAAAGTTCGTTTAAAAACACATTTCTGCAAGATAAACATTTCCACACGTAGTTCACAAGAAAATGCAATATCTCCGGTGAAAAGAGTCGTTGTGTGGTGCCAGCACCAGATTCCTCACATCCTCCACACTGCGTTTCAGCAGGATTTAGTTGGTGAGACGCGAGATGTAGGATTGGCGTATTAGTGCCAGATGCGCGCGTCTGGTTGTAAAGAATGTAAATGTAAACACTATAAAAAGCTCCCGTTCGCGACTTCCTTTTTTCTTCTCTTGCGCATTAAAGACGCAACGAAGAAGTAATAGAACGCGAGCAGTGAGTAACAAGTTTCTGACAAACGACGAACGAAGATCCGAATCACGTGCCACGCTCTCGTAGTCAACGCGACAGGACTCGCGCAGGACGTGGAGGACGCAACTAATACGGGCTTATAAAATCGCAAGCTTGTGTAACGCTTAAACGTGCTCAATCAGCATTGAAAATCATTGTCTTGTTGGAGCACAAGCGCAAGTACTGCGAACTTGTTTGCTCAACAAGGAAATTCAATGGAACGCGAGACAAGGTAAAAACTGAAAGTCATGAAATAAATTGGATATTCAGTTTTCACCATGAAACATTGTTGGTGATAAATATTTGATTCAGAAATCAATTAGGAATTGTTATACAACAAGAACTCATTGTAATAAATTGATAAAAGTTTTTCTTGAATGCCATTCGTAAATGCCATTCAACTAATAAGAAAGAAAATTATTATTTTCTTTCACACACCACTTAAGCGAATATTTTTATGTACAAATGCTGAGACATCATTTAAAAGTTCTGCTTCAACTATTAGCAGGAAAGAAAACTTATAATAAATTTTATTTCATGATTTTTACAAAGAAAATTTTATAGAAATTTCAATTAAAATCTTAAAAATACGAAATAAAATGTATAGAATTAGTTTATACTTTAATTCATGTGCTCATAGAGTTTAGGGAAAAGAAAACTTTTAATTAATTACATTTCCTGTGCTTTCCGGTAGAAAAATCCGTTGTCATTGTCGTCAACGACGACACTTGGTGCTTATCACGACGATCTCTCTATCGCCCGCCATTCTTAATAAATCACATCGCGCCGATCAACAGGGAGCTTGTGGAAGAGTGCGCGAAGGTGGAGGCGGCTCGACGCTGTTCGTCATTACGTCATTATGTCATTCAGTCGTGTCGTCGCACACTTGACGTCTCGTCGACGCATGAAATTGTTTAAAGACCCCTTCTCGCATCTCTCGTTGATAAATGATAAAGAATAATGAGTTTCGCCTTTGCACAACCAACCCCGATGACATACCCACACCGCCATGGCTCATAACCATTGTTGTATTTACGCCGAAGAATTTTAAACACTTCTTTCATCCCCTTGCAAGCACCCAAACGATTAGTAATTGTTTTCTTCGTTTTTTTGCAAGCAAGCTTTAGTTTTTCATCGTTTACGATATTTTTTGCGTCTGCGCCTGCCGAAAATTATGATTTTGTTAGCTCATTTTCTAGCGATATATTTCCCCGCTTTTATGCCGCGCTTTTTTATTTCCCACCGAAAAAAACACCGCCACGATTCGACGCTAATAGCGGCAAAATAAAGGAGGCGACGAAAACGCATTAGCGTCGTGGAAAATCTCAGCCCGGTGCGAAAGAAACGCAGGACGACGCGTTTGCTTCAGGGGGCGAAAAATGCGGAAATCGCGTCGACGTCGGCATCGTCGCGCGGATGCCGCAAACGAGCGCCGCGGCGCGGAGCAGTCAAGGAAAACGCCGAAAATGTGTATGCGCTCGTGGAAAAAAATGTAATTGATGATTTCGCGCTGCGACTATAACGCCTCGCACCTTTTTTTGTTGTTGTGGTGTTGGGGCTTTATTGTTTACGCAGGACCAGCATGCAAATAATTCACATGCGCGCAATTTCCGACGTTGTGTTGCTTATTGCCATTGTCCTAGACATGAAAAGCGCGCCGAAAGTTTCCGTCTACACTTTACAGTCATACGTCATTTATATGGCGTCGTTAAATATAGTTTCAACGCTGACATTGTCACCTAATTAACATATACTTCGACTAATTGTAGACGAGGAATTGTATCTCTTCGCATTGTCGTTGCCGCGAATTCGATTTGTAATTGCATTCCTTGAGCACTTATTCGAAACGCAAATTTCAAATTGACTTGGAAATTAATGTCTTCCTAAGTTTAACTAAATATTACCACAACTTCGTGCCACATATATACATAATTTATATGCGAACTAACAAATTAGTTTCTGGTACGCATTAAGTACTTAATACTTAAATTGAAGCTCAAAAACCTATTATCATCTACCAACATTAAAACTCAATTTTTTCAATTAATGGCAGTAATAAAATAAATTTCCTTATAAATAAAATTTTACATTTTCCCATCGATTTATGTTCAGGGTTTTTATTTTCTAAACTCCACAAAGTACACAATAACTTTCCCGACGCAACATTAACATAAACATTTTTTAACATTACCCACAAATCGCGCTGACCTTTCGAGATAATCAGAGTGCAAAGTTTGAAATAAAAGCACCTGGAATAAATTATGCATAAAGTTAATTAATGGGCCGCTATAAAACGGACTTCACCCCAATATTTTTAACAACATCGCCGTTATAAATTAGTATAAATACACAACTTGCTCGTAAATACAGACCATCAGTGGTGTAATTGCGTCCTTATTTCTGAAATCAAACTTACACAAACCTAGCATTTTTTCCAGCAAACGCAAAAAGTGTTTTGTTAATGACTTCTCGACAAAACGACTAATTGAAAAAACCATGTCAAGTAAAAAAACAAACATCAGGAATAAATTACCTACAAAAAAAAACATTTAACTTATTTCTTTCCATATACACTTTCTACCACAAATTAAATTGTTTCATAACGCAGAAATTATCAATATTTTAATGCATGATTAATTTTTCCTTCATTATGTCTATACATCAAATAAACAGAACCTAAAAGCATTCGCTTGTTGTGTTCAATAACCTAAGACGTCAGTAACATCAATCCATTAATAATTGTTAGAAGTGATCGAAGTTATAAAAGTTATTAAAGGAATAGTTCAATAGCATGACGTGTAATTGGAAAAAAAAATTGTTTGCCAGTTGTAGGACGACTAATCCTTTGAAGTGCGCGTAGAGGTAAGTCGAGCGAACAAGGAAAAAATGGCCGTAACGATCAGTCATGCAATCCTAGTCTCACAAGTCTCACAAATAAACAGCGTTACAATTGAAAATTTTGTTGCGAGCTTGTTTGCGTGCAAGCCTTGTCTTTATACATGTTGAACGAGTGGCGTTTGAGTTTGCATTTGCGTTTACATGTTCGTTTGCGTTGCGTATCAGTTTTTTCCTCGACATTTTCACGACATTTTTTGTTTGACTTTGAGTTCACGAGTTGGCGACCTCGTTGCATACAACGAACGAAACGGCACACGTTCATGATTAATTCGTTCGAGTTGTGCTGCAAATGAAAATGAAAACTTTCTGATTTTCTTGTGTCGGTGTAATTTGCACGCCAGAAAAAAAACAACTTAAATTATTAGCTATCGCGTGATTGTATTTAATTAATTTGTGCCGACTAATATTGACATTGTTTTTGCAAAGTATAACTAATTGGTTTAGGGCATTATCAACATGAATATCAAAATTATTTTTTTAAGATCCTACGTCATAATAAATAATTTTAAATTGTGGATTGTTATTAGCTTATTTAATATCGAAAATTGCATTTCCAATCGATTGTTATTTGAGAACAAGAGCAGCTCTAACAAGACGATATCGGCATTAACCAATAATACACGGTAATAGTTGACAATTGTTGTCGTCGGTTCGCTAATTCCGTTTGTAATTCGAAACGCATTAGTAGTAAATTAGAATCGGACGCGTTGTCGTAGTTTGCTCTTCGTTTCCACAGATCCGACTCTTGAAACTTGAAAAAAAATGGTTTAAGTACAATTTCTTGTAACTTTTTGGTCGTTGGTTTGTTTTTCGATTATACCTTATGTTTTATTTGTTGGTGAAAGTTTTAAATAATGCGTCGTTGTCGTAATGTCGTTGAGTGTATTAAAAATAATAAATACGGGCCTGACTTACGATTGCATTGGTTGCGCTCATAGGAATTGTATGTAAATCGAGCCGTTCGTTGTCTGCTCTCAGCCCGAGGCGCAGTTAACAATCGTATGCTCCCGAAACCTTTGTCACAATGTACGCGTGTTACAGTGTTGAAGACTGGGCGGCGGCAATTGCCGGCTCCTTATCGGACCCGATACAGGCCCGCGCGTAATCCCTCACACTCGTATATTTAGATATCCTACTTGGTGGGATTAGGCGTGCCGATATTCGAGCGACAGTCGCGTGGCCCTCACACTCGTTATGCTTTCCTTCATGCCGCCGCCGCCGTCGTTGCCACGCCGATGATCCAGCAATCCAGCAATCGAAGGTGCTCTTCCGTACCGCTACGGACACCCGCTCCCCTTTTGTCTATTTAAACAAATCCCGACAATAAGATAACGACCTAATCGACGCCGAATACAAAAGACTCTAAATCGTTGCCTCGCGCCTAATGCGGGCGGCGAATCCTTCTAGGCCCAGACTTAAAATCCTAACGATCCAAAATGTATTATGACGCTTACCCTACGAGCATGCAAACACTCAGGGTTTAGTTCCAACTTTCAACTAGTGGAAAGCCGCTCGTTCATGTAAGATCGCATTGTTCCGTAATTATTTTCATGCTAATTGCTGATGCGCGCATGGACGAATTAAATTATTAACGCTGGCCAGCAACGGCCGTCACTTATCCGATTTTATTTGGCAGTTTAATGTTATTATCTAATAGCGCGGGGCGAGTTCATTACTTTGCGAGTTCATTGCATGGCGAATCTATGCGCATTTCATTTCGTTTCTTTTTTCGCGGCGTAGCGGCCGGCAGCAAAGTGATAAATGACTGCGGCAATTAATCAAGCGGTGCGCTCCGTTGCGCCGCCATTGCCCGACGCTGTCTGTCGCTCTCGATTGCTGCGCGCCATGAATGCGTTTATCCGCGGTGGCAGCGGCGGCGGCGGTGCGTCGCCGGAATGCAAACCGACGTATCGCGTCGAAAGTGCCTGCGAATGCTGTTTGTAATTCCAAATCGAATTCGAGGATCTTTTCTTCTTCCCGCCGCGCACTTTTTCCTCTTGCGTTTAATGCGCTTTCGTGCGCTTTTCTCGCCGGAAGCGCAAGTAGATAGGAATAGTTTTAGTTTCTCGGGAAATCTAGCTAAATATTTCATTCTTCTTTGGGGGGTTGTTCATCTCGCACCCTGAAGTAATCGCTGTTAAGTAATATTAAGAAACTGACAGTGTAGTTCTGTCTTCTGTTCTTTGCGGCGCATTATGTTGATTGTACTTTCGTCGAAAGCGGCGAGACATTATTTTTACTCTCTTTGGTAAGTCATCTGGCTGGCTGGCAAGTTTTGAAACAAGTTTTGCAAATCAAAGTGCTCATCTTGCAATGCTTAACAAGAGAATTTCCACTCTTTGAAATGTTTCGTAGAATGGCTACATTTTCAACTTAATAACACGCCGGATGAGAACATGATGATGTAAAGTCGGCGCCGCTGCTGGAAGAAATGTTTCTAACAAGAGAAGCAACCACATTCGATGATGCGGTAATGCCGGAATGGCGGCGGAAGGCGCGCAATTGAATTCGTTTACGAGGTCGTTAGTTGATGGTTTAACGTTTTGGGGCGCGCGGCGCAATCGATGCTTTTTATCGTTTTAATTAAGGACGCCTTTAGTACGAAACAAGCGATAGTAATGAAATCATGGATGGAGCGTTAAAGTTAATAAGTAATTTGGACGTAATTTCGGCGCGCAACGTATACGCGACGATATGAGACAAGTTCACATTATACGAGCGCGCTTTATTTCCTCGTTTCGCCGTTTTGCCGTTTATTTCGAGCGTTCGACGCGACGCCCGGCGCCGCCGACAAGTGGCGCTTCAGGAATTCATTTCGGCAAACCTTCTCAACCTTGGCTGGCTTAGTGCCTTTAAATTTATATCTCTACGCCGAACTTTATGCGACCAAATCAACTTCAGGTAAACACAAAATGATCGCGTCGGCAGAGACGCCTCGTAAACTGCGGGCCAGCAGGCGAGCAAGCGAGCGAGCAAATTTCGGCGCTAATTTGTCGCCGTTTATCGCCACCCTTCTTCGCCCTCACCGCTGGCTGACACCACCGATCTGGTATCGAAATTGAAATGATGCCGCGACCTTTTCGGTAATGACAAACCAAAATTTAATTTATATGGAACTTGGGAGTCAGTCTGAATAATGAATGTAATTCATCAGGTAGGCAGTCGTGCGCTGGCTGAGAACGAAACGAAACGGAACCGTGCGCTGTCGAATTTCCTCGAAAAACGAGACGCCTGCCGACTGGAAATTCAAATTACTTAATGGAAAACGTCTATATCATCATAAGACATAAGCATTTTACCAAAATTACTTCACCTTCTTCACTACCGCTGTGAGCTTCCGATTTTCGGCAAAACTCCAACGTTCATGACACACTTTATTGAGTTGTCCTTCAGTGACAACGCAAAAATTCAATTCAAGGTCCGTTTCATTTCCCACGTTAGATCAAACATTTTTTCTAGAATAAACAAACCATTTTTATTTAGTTTAAAAATAAAATTCGTGTGTTTGGCTTTGTATTTGCTTAGACCGTGACTTGCAAATTTATTGTTTGACGTTAAATAAAAATAAATAAAACACAACATTGTCAGAACTAATTTGCATTACCCTCGTACTAAAACGTTATTATCCTAAAATTACTCAAATATAGCAAACAAACCCCAGACTGTTTTTTTCAACAAAAGTAATCATAACAAAGGTGATGTATTACAAACGATTATGCAACATGTCGCTGGTAGCGACTAGTAATTTTTAAAATTAATTTAATTTGTTGTTTTAATACACAAATGAAAACGTTTGTGGTGAGCGTGGAAAATTGAAAAATGCGTGCGTGCCGTACGTAATTTTCATTCGACGTAGAAAAATTACTTTTCACATTTTACTTATTTGTTGAATATTAACTTTACACACTGGATGTTTGATAATCGCCACTACCGCGCATAAAATTAACTCATTTAATTGATTTTTTGCGACTTTTGCTTTCATCGTCACCGCCGCCTCGAGTGGCATTGCATTTTTGCACGAATCCACAATATTTAACGTTTAATGTTTAATTGCAATGCAAATATTGACATTCGACCTTCAAGATAGTGTGGCTTATCAGCCAATCGTAGCTAATTATAGCTCCAAACTTTAGGGCTTATTTTAGAGGGTCGAAAATTGCGCTTGTTTTTGGTAAAATTTAATGATTTTAACCGAACGTCTCGTATAAATAAAGCTCCTCAAAGGTGCGTGCTCGTAATAATCAGTCACAAAAACGTTTCGCCGCACGATGGGAAGTCGCCGCGGCGCTTTGCGCGCCGTTGCCGCCACTGACGCCGCCAGACTTACAGTCGGATTTTTATTAATTACTGAATTTGTATATCGCACTACGTAGCAAATATAAACGACGCACGTAGATGTATTAATAACCGGAATTAGTTAACGTGTCAGACTACGTCGACGTCGACGTATAAGCTCGTTGTGCAACATTTAGGTTCCTAGTCCATCGCGCTTTGTGCTTGCGCTTAGTTTCCTTGTTTGCCCGGCGCCTTCACAAATTCAGCCGCGCCTTTACAAGCATTGCTTTCATGGAATTAAACTTTTTGACGTATCACGGTTAGTGGTATAAATAAACTACATCAGCGAGCCCAACAACTGGCTACTTTCCGCGTTTTAATGATGCGCATTGATTAATCTGCGAGTACACAGGTAGTGAGGCTATTCTTTCACGCGTTATTGATTAACATTAAATGCATAATTAGTCGGCGTTAATGCGTTGTTTGTAGCAACCCTTTCAATAACACACATGCGAAATAATTACAATAAAAACCAGTACAGCGTAACGCCCGCTGGGCGTATCAAACTAAATTATGCATTACGATTGTAGCTCACAACATTCACTGAATAATTATGAAAATTAATTTTAATTTTTGTTGTAATTAAAAATTGCACCCTGCCGCATGTTGCGTTATTGTTACATTTACCGCCTACACGACCAAGTCAACTGCAACGCGTATTATTTGCTCATTTTCTACATATTTGCATGACGAGTGCTGTGTGCACATGACATAAAAATAATTTGCATCAAATTTTGTATAAATAACAAACACGACAGTTATGATTATTTTATTGAAGTTAATTTTTATAAACAATAATTAATTTACGGATTAATTCAATCGTTTTTTCAGTCATTCGTTTATAAATTAACGAACGAAACAAAAGCAGTTACCCATGGGAATTTTGCGAATTTCCTTGCATCCCTTCGGATGCAGGCAGGCAGGCAGGTTTGACGTGGGTCGCTCGAGCGGTCGAGTATAATTAGGTCTGCAGGCAGCGATAATGCCTTTAATTTCCGAAGGTGCGCCCCAATACGACGGCGGCATTGTGGCATTACGAGGGCGACAAAATATTAAAAGTGGTTTTGCGATGGGGCGCTCCACGGCGGCGAAAAGGAAGTGTTGCTGTCGCTTGAAAGACGGCGACGTCGGCGCGAAGGAAGCGAGGGTGCAGACATTTTAACGACGGCAATATGCACGTGGAAAAAATGTTTATAGTTATCATTCGCGAGGAAAAAAGCCGCGCCAGGCTTGCTTTGTAATCGTTAGATTGGTGTGTAAAGTGCGGAAAGAAGAGCGTAATATCGTATAAATTTGCTTGCGATAATGCTCGCGCAGGTAATGGCCGCCCAAAATATGGTTATTGCTTGGAAATTTTCCCAAATAAGAATGTCCTCCACGCCACCGAAAGTTATACCTATATTCTTTTCAAACACATCGTGGTATGAAAATAATCTGACTATATAAACTCAATTTTTTTCGACAACAATTTTTCATGGAAAGACATTATCTCAGAGTTTTCTTGAATTTTATTTGTTTTTTCTTTTAAAGTAAGCGACACACAATTAATCTAAACAAACGCATGCGCAGTTTATAAAAAAAAACCCTGCGAATTAATCGATTTTTCACGCAAGATTCTAGCGTGCAGTTTACCTAAACTAGTTATACATTATTTTGTAAAATAATGAATAATTTTACATTTTTGATGAATGTTCTGCATGCATAAAACTACCCCTCAAACATATTTTTACTATAAACCTAAAAATATTATGTTATCATTTATAATTTATATAATTTAATATGAAATATGTAAAGATAGTAGCTTCTTAAAAATGTTTAGTTTTAAAAACTTAAAAACATCCCTTAAACCACCTCCCCAAAAGTTGAGCAACATGTTGGTGTTGTAACTTAATAATAATTAAACAAATCGTAAAATAATTGGATAATTAATTAAATAATCATAACAAAATAGTTAATAACAGTTATGATTTCAAATTGCTAGTGCGCGTGGTTGGTACGTTTGAACCCTGCTGGGCTAAATAATTAATACTACGGTATACCTCGCAAATACAGGTTAGGTTTGTTATAATGCAGGTCTAGTCGAGGGTAATTAATGTCCTGGGGCGCACGCGTTTGAAAGAAATCGGCCGTCTGATGACAGTTATTTAATCAAATCGGGCGCGCAATTCAAGCATTAGTTAAATCATTGTTTATGAGGTCCTGCGGCAATGAGCGGCTATTCGTATGCCTGTAAATTGTTTACCGTCGCTTGGTATAACTCAGCGTACTATCGATGATATCGTAGAAGAAGGGTGGAAAGGTGAAAACTTTGCCGACAAGTAATTCGCGTCGTTATAATGTTTTCGCAAACAGAAAGTTTGCGTCTGCCTGTCGACGCGCGATACCTTCAATGTTCTTCATTTAACTTTGTGTGTTTGTTCTCTACTTTGTGTATGAATCAGTGTGAAGGTTAGTATTATTATTATTAAACGTGTCGGGGGTGCTTTTCCTCGACACATTCAAGGTGTTATTACTTAGTTCGTACATGCCGCGTTGATTCAAACCCCCAAATTTCAAGGCGTAATTTCAGGTTTAAAATATTTAAATTTTACTAGACTGGTATTTTAAACGGGTAACAAGCGTTCTAAAAATAAGCACGTACATTGAAACTAGCAGGGGTTATTTTGTGTGTGGGGTGTGTGTGGTTTTGAAGGCAAGGCTTGGCTGCTCTATAATACGTAACATAAACAAACTTGATTTTTGTGGTGCACTGAAAAGCATACAGCAAAGAAAACGAGTAGTCGTTGGTGCTGGCGCTGCCGCCACCACCCGCTCGTATTGTTTAATGGCAGTGCGCCTGGTGAGTAAGTTGGTTTTCACATGCCGTGCGCCGCCGTTCGGTAAGTTACCGGCGAGCGGTGGAGCTGTCAACCGGAGCCAACGAGCTGGCTCTTATCGAAGCCCGATAAGCCGTCGGTGGATATTTTTCCATTGTTGAAAAACGTACGACCGCGGGTCACGCGAAAGGCGTGCTCAACGACATGCGGCTTGCACAACTACCGCCGGCGATGCTGCCTCCACTACCGCATTCTCACCTGCAAGCGTGCTTGTTCAAACATTGTGTACTTTTTTGAGTTAGGAATGTTTGCTAAGAATATATTTAATTATTTAATTGTACTTTTATGAACCCATAAAACTTCTATTTCTGTTTTATTTCTATTTGAAATTTTATTGACACGCCCGGTTTTGAGGTAAATTAAGTAAATTTTAAATAGGTTTTTATAAAATTTGTTTTGTTCCAAATTATATTCGGTGAGTGTGACGTTAAGCAGGAAAATGCATTGCATGACACGCTACACCGCAAATTTGCCTTGACTGTCCCATCCAATATCACCATTGACAAACTCCTGCGACGTTTACTCAAGTAGACAATCCACTCTGTGATGCGCCATCCAGTACAACTTTTCTTCGTGGCCAGTTAGTTGGCTTACTGCAAACTGACGTGGCAGGCGGTTCGATAAATTACCTTTTATCGTTATTAGCTATCGTTATAAGTAAACGCTATCGTAATTAGCTAACTATCATGAAACCTACGGAGGCGGGGCAAAGTTTCCAGCTGAAGTTGTCAAGTCAAGTTTAGTCCAAGCAAATTAGCTTGTTTCCCTCAGATTGTTTTATTGCTAGCGTTTAGACAAAAAATAGCTCGCATTAGTTTCGTAAACAAATTATGTTTGCTACAAAACGAAATAAAACCCACCGCCCCGGACTTGCTTGCACATCCGCGATCCGGGCCAAAAGCGCGACACCCCAGTCCCGTATTACGAAATCAAAAATATTAATATTTCATTTGGGTATGGACGCGTTTTCTGACTGGCTTTTCAACAGCGCAGGATTAGTTTTATTTTTCCGAAATTGGCAATTACACTAATTGGGTTTCGAAGTTTCCGCCGCCGTCCTCGGTATTCAATTTGGTTTCTACGACCGCCTCTGTGCTTTGTATAAAGAGGGGGCCGGTTTTTAGGTCGACGCCGTATTGTTCGCGAATGCGTTTTTCGCGAAGTGACCGAGAACGACGCAAACCGCCGTTGCACGCTTCTTACCGCCGTCCGTCACACCGCACGCAAACATTCACGCACAGTCGCACCCACTCACGCAGTATGAAACCGGCGTTCGCCGTTGGCGGCATGCGGTTTGAAATAATTTAATTTCGCATCTGTCAGCGTGAGGAACGACTGCTAGCGAGCGTGCGAGCGTGCGAATTGCTCAACGGAGGCGGCGGATTAAAAACATCTCCGTGGCATGCCAGCCATCGTTAGAATCGCTGGAAGTAGTAATGATGTAATGTAATTGCCAATGCCGTCACCGATCTACACGAATGACTAAACTTTTTGCTTTCTTTAAATCTTTTGAAGTGACACGAACATTACACAAATTACGTGGAATAATTTATAGATTGTTTATTCTTATTCCTATTAACTTTTTTTTTAATTGTAAATGGAAAAGAAATTAAAAATAATAACATAAATCGATGATGATTTTACTCTTCGTTTGAACTATTTAAAAATAGTATTAATTATATAAATTTATTTTAATCAACTATTCTACTAAATATTATTTTATTGTATCACATTACAGTGTGCTGCGTAGTAAATTTATAACGTTTGATGTTTACATAAATTATTAATTCAAAATAATAATCTTCATGTAACAAAATAATTTTTGTATATTTGTGTATATTTCCCGGAACTATTGAACGGAGATTGAATTAATATATTTCCGTAGGTTTGCATATATTAAAAATATCATAAATAGATTGTATTTGTATTCCTGCTGTTGAATTGAATTCAATCGAATTCATGTCGTGCATTACTAGGATTTTCGAATAATCTCAATATCACATCAAAAACGAAAGCATTCGTTCGACGCTATCGGGTATTTTAAGAATATGATCTTTTCCACGACAATATTAAATAAATATGTATTTCTATCAAACAAAATATATGCGTACGAATTGTTAACAAATATAATAATTTAAATTTTCAGTCGTTAAAGTTTTGCCGTCATACAAAATACCAAATAATGGATACCCTGTCGTATTCTGACACCACACGATTGATATTTAATCCAGATCTTTATCGAGGACATAAAAATTCTGAACATTATTGCACTGAAGAAGTTCGAAATTCCTTCGCGTGTACTCTTAGAGCGCGTCGTGATTGAACACGGCGCGAAATATTTCGTCACCGGCGGCGGCAGCAGCAGAATAGTTCTCGCGCGAAAGTCTGTTCGGCAAGTTTCCCGCATCGTCGAGCAATATCCGCGAAATTCAATGATTTAGCATCGGTTCCGCTCGACGCTGACACTTTTCCAGTCGAGTTTATTGCGCGCCCGTCATAAATCGCCCCGCGGCACGAAGAGAAGTCGCAGGAGAAGTCGAAAAGCACTCGCCGCGCGGCACGGCGACGTCCCGGAGTACGCGCACCGCCACCGTCGCCGCCATTGCCTCCGGATCCGACGGTTCTTCGACGTTTTTATGGCTTTTTAATACTTCTTTAGCACCCACTTCATCATCATCTCTGGCGCGCACCGTAACAACTCTGTTTCGTTTCGGCGTTTTCTCCTAACTTTGGCGATTTACGGAAATTCCGGAAAACAAGTTTGATTTCAAAGTAGTACATTGAAGTTGTAGTAAGTCATCAGTAGGTTGTCATAGCACATGAAAATTATGAATGGATTTGTATTCAATAGTCATCAGTCTGGTTCCGGCAATGAATTAAGTACTGTACCCTTAGTTTATTATACCCACTCGTCAAGGAAATGATCGTCTAAGAAGTTCGCAAATGACATCCGCATGCAACTTGTCGCGCCGGTCGCCACGTCGGATGTGATGGCAAAACGCAATATCGCACCGGAAATGAATGCAACCCAGCCGTAGGTGGTTTTGGAGCTCATTGAAAAGAATTTTTGCTATTATAAGTGCAATGCACTTGATTTAACGATCCCAAAATTCGTTCCAGAGCATTGATAACCAAAGCACGACGTTGCCAAAGGCCCATATTGAAAAATCAATGCCGCGCGACTATTCCACAAACAATTACGACGAATAAATGATCGTTTTTATCGTCAGATTAAATTTTCAACATTTTGAGCAGATATCATCATTTACATGCTCATTATAGATCAGAATTAAGAATATTTTACGAGCAATATTTTGAGCTTCCGGGACTAGTGTTTGATTATGACTCAAAATGATATGCGTTCATAGCAAAATTCGCTGATTTATACAGCTTGTTTCCAGTTAAAGTTAAGGACAACGCGTTTGGGGTGCGATTTATTTTACGATTTTTAAATGCAGAAACAGAACAGACCAGAACACACAGAAGTGTTTGCCACACACAAAAAAAGAAAGTGGAAAAATGCTGAAAAAGTATCTCTTTATCGTTACAACCATTCGCATAACTTATGATAATGCTAAAGTTTATATCTCATAAATAAGTTTGGGAAAGAAATTTTTGCTTGTTTTTTATCGCGCATACAGGAGCGTCTTATTCTGGACCCCAATAAGAATAAAACAAAGTTGTCAAAGTGTTGCAGGTTTCCTGCAACTTTGTGCAGTTTACATCTATTATTCCCGTTCAGTATTTTATATCTTCACATTCCCAAGAAGGGCTACGAATTCAATTAGGCTTAATTATCAACTCGGGAGCAGGCTGTTCATGTTCCTAACGGCACTGTATAATGCTGACTAAATATTTTTCTAAATATGAATAACAACAGTGCGGACCAGAAAGGGGAATGCGGGGTATTCCGCTTTGCCCTTGGCTTCAGACGCTTGCTTCTTGCTTGCGTCTTGTATTTTACGGCCGGCTTGCCTGCGCCTCATTTTCGGTCGTTCGTGCAATCGTTTTATGCATATCTGTTTTTCTGCACCCTTTTCCGGCCGTTCCGCCCTATTTGCTTGACTTGGTGCGAGCCATGCCGCGCCAACTGCTTTCTTAAATAATGCGTTTGTTTTTTTCCTCACTACTCTTGACTTGCATTGCTTTGACTACTTTATTGTCCGCCGCTCGGTTCTTATCACGCGCCGCCGGCAGTTACGTTCATTTAAGAAACGCCGAGTTGTCGTTTTCCGGTTTATTTTAGATACTTGATGGCGTTCTCTTAAAACTACAATTACGTTTCTAGTTTGCAATTACGAACGTAATTGTTTGTCCAAAATCCTAGACGCAGACGAAATATAACATTGTAGCAGAAATTCCGCTTTTATGGTTTTGCAATCCTTGAAGAGTAAAATGTGATGAAAAGTATTATAAGGAAGTACGAAGATGATACTAGGAAGAGTAAGCACAAGCATGCACAGTACTCACGACGTCGGCGTCGGTTTAATTAGTCGCCGATTCCCAAGCGAGGCAAGCTAGCTCCAAGGCAAAACGTGAGGCAAGGCGGTGAGCGCGCCTAAATCTTTCTAATCCGTTTATTAATTGAAGCGTTCGTTCGGGCGGGCGTAATTAACGACACGACGACGCGGGCCGATATTAAACGGGATGACGCGCCGAGTCGTCACTCTTCCGAGTATACTAAACTGTGATCAGCGTTTGTTACCGCTCTTCAAAAAGTCGGCTTGTGCTCGCACCATTTTCGTTTCGGTCGAGTTTATTGCGCGCTGAACTTAAATAATTGGAGCGCCAGCATTAGTCTTCGGATTCCCGGGCTTGGTTTCATTCAGGTTTCACTTTACCTCATCGGTGCGAAGGCTGCTGTGGCGGAGTGCTCAAAACTGGATTGCGCCACGGAATCGCTAGATGCGGTTTGACGAACACTCATTCATCCTAGCGCAGGAGCGAATAAGTCACCTGTAAATCGCGTTCGCTGCGTACTGAGACCGAGCAATTGAAACTTACACGTGCCTCTTGCGCATCAACCAAACTAATATCAAAGTACGGCTGGTAATAACTTTGCGAAATTTATTAACGACGGCTGTGCGCAGGCATCAGTTTTGTGTTGCTTTGCATTGCAAGGTCACTGAAGCGGATGGAATGAGCATGTAATGTTAACGTGAACTTTGGGAGAAACTGCTAATTAGTATGTTGCCAATTATTACTTGAGCAATAACAATGCAGCTATGCCAATTATTTCCGGAAATACTTGATACCTTTCATCTTCTTTTGATGATCAAAGTATCTATTACCCTAATGGTATTTTTTCTTTAAACATACAAAATATATCTGTATATTAATTAATTTTTTTTACTGGCATTAAGAACGGAAATGTATTACTAATGTTAGCACCTTGCAAACCCATTAATCACGCAACATTCTAGCGTCGATAAAACGCTGCACGCGAAATAGTTTAATTGCCAAAACGCAATAAATACTCGGCGCATTTGATCGAATCATAAAGCTCCATAATCATAATGGTGTCATCAATTAAACGACCAAATCAATTAAGCACTAAATTGGTGTAAACTAAACGTGAACGCTGGCGTCGAACGCGCAATTATTTAATTGTTTGGCCGTTGGTAATATTGCCAGAGTCAGGTTTATAAAATTACGAATTTGTTAGTTACCGTTGGCAAATCGAATTTGCACAGCAGCGAGTGTCAGGAGTACTTGCAACACGTACTAATTTGAATATGAACGAAACTATTGCAATCGTAATGAACGTTTTATCCATTTGCTGCGTGCGTGCTAGTTAAACAGACCAAGTTGACTGTAAATAATGACAAAGTATCAAAGAATAGGTTTAGGAGCAGATTCTATATAACAGAATGTTAGTTATTTACGCAAATCTGGTTGGATTTTGGATTGCGTTCAATTTTAGGATTTTCGAAGTGCAACGCGTGTTCGGTGACATTATGTTGCAGTACGTTTCGCTGGTCGATTGTAGGTATTTGCATTGGCTTTGAATATTTCAACAGTAGGTGATTAAACTTTCATCAATAGTCGTTATGTGCGCGAAATTTAATTTCCTTGCAACACAAGGGATTTGTATGCATTTTCCACGTTTTACGCACAATACATCTCTGTGGAGTTTCAAAAATTAAATACCTGTTAGCCGAACTTTAAGCTGATATCAATGCATCAATCGATAAAAAACGAGCTGGTCGAGTAAATGTGTTGGGCAAAGAAAAATCCCAGTTAATGATGATCGCTTGCGCAAATTGGGCTGGTTCAGCTGTGCGGAGTGTCAGCTCGTAACGAACTGTTGTTCTTTGCTTCTTTGCATAATTGCACCAGCCGGAAGCACCACTGTCGTCTTGTTTACAATAAAAACTCAATCTCTTTTTATTAACCGCCGGGCGCGCGCTTTTGTTCAGCGTTTTATTCAGCGGCAGAACTTTCGGCTTGAAAGTGCGAGACGCGCGCGTCAGCGTCCGCAAGATGAAATATGAAGCTTATCTTAAGCTCGGCGTCGGCGGCGGCATCGCGCGTTCCTCCTAGTTGAAAGGCAATGCATAACATAAACTTTCTTGCCCTTGCGGTGGCCGCGCCGGATGGCAAAAACGCCGCGACGACAACGTAAGCGCCGCACGTCTAATACGTAAAACACCTGAATCCACATAATTTCTCATGGCCGCGAGCAACGGCTGCTACGACCGCGTTTCGTTGATGGCACAAGCGCTAGGAAGATTTGTCGCGACGTTTGATAAACTTTTGCGGCGAGTCGACAAATTCTCGCGCGACTAAATACGCGCGTCGGCCGAGCCCGGATGCGATTTGCGAGGAGCGCACGTACGCGCAAAGACCTCCAGCTTCAGAGATGAAGAGCCCAGATTTATAACTGTTTCGGTCGCACTTACGTTCATCGTTCGGCAGCGTCCGTTGAAACATGAAAGCGACGACGAAAGTAAGATTGCAACCTGAAAGCACTCCTATTTCTATTCCTTTCTACAGCTCATTTCAAATTTATACCCTCCACGATTTAATTGAAAAAGCACGGATTGAGCAAAAATAAAACGCTTAGACACCAATCAACAACCAACAATAAAAATAATCCCTACAAAGACACAAAATACAATCACAAGTTGAAATGTTGAATTAAACTTTTTGTAACACTCTATACTCCTAGTGTAGACTCGTAGATCTTTATCATAATCCTTGCGGATACCTTAAGAAGCGTGCGGATTTATCGCATGAGAGTTTACTCACACACGCGAAACTGACTAAGTTTACGTGTACATTTCGACTTTCGGTTCTATCTTCTATCTTATCCAGTGTGTTTTGTGTAGGTCTCGTCTCTCCTCATCTCATTGGCAGTCGTCCCGGTATCTATTTGGAATATTGTGTTCAGTCTGGGCCAGTCTAGTCTCAACTCCCCGTCGACCACCAAAGTCCTCGTAGGTTGCACGTTTTCAGTGCTTTCTTGTTCGGTTTAAGCTCCGGCTCCTATTTATATACACTGCGGTCAAGAGGTGGATTCTCCGGCTTGGGTTTAACCCTCTACTGCTAAATCCTTTCAAAAATCTACGTATCCCATAGCCTAAACGTACTTCCAAGTCCAACAAACTAACAAATATGAACGCGTTCAATTTGTACATTGCCAACTAAGCGCGGATTCACCAAACCCGATTCCCAACGACCATTTGGTGTGCAATTTATTGTAAAATCTGGCAACGCAATAATATGTGCACAGTTTCAAAAGTTTAGACGCGAATAATCGAGTTTTGGCTAAGACCGATGTGTCAGACGAGGGTTGCGCACGTGCCATTGGTCCGGCGACAGATTGTATGTCTTAGGCTGTGTTGGATGGAGGAGAAGCCCTTTGGAATCGATGCAGATGCCGCACGGCTCGCGGCGTGTATTATTCATTCGTCAGCATGTCGTGTCCATATTGTCGAATGGACCAGGGACGAAATGTGCACCAGCGCACACACATAATGCGCTTTACGACGCATGTCTTCTGCACATTGCAATATTCATACGCGCGACGTGGAAACCACCGGAGAGAATTTCGTGGGTTTTTCGTTCGAATTGTTTGAAACTTGGAATTATACATTGCAAAACGATTTCAGTCAAAGCAAATACAAAGCGCTTTTATTGAGACGTAGCCGCAAGGCGTTTTTTTTGTAAAAAACCTATTGCTTGCTTCTAAAGGGGGTGAGAGTTAGCGCACGGATAATTTTATATACGAGGCGCGCATGAATTCACTTGTCAATCTGCGCCAGCTCAATGCTTCGATGCGAATCAAGACGTTCCTTTCTGGCATTTATCGACTATCCGATTAAAATCAGAAACAGGTACATCTCCAGGCGGATTTATCTCTTAGACTCAAAGGAAACTGAGTTTAGATTACACCAATCCCATCAAATCCATACCTATCCAATCCAATGCCATATACTCCAACATTTATGATCAGTTCGATCACATTTTTTAAATCCAATATTTTGTAAACGTAACCGCAATATCGTAAAATTAAAAATAAAACTTTACGATAAAAATGTTTACGACAGCGTACTAATTATAAAAAAAAACAATTTGTGTTAGGAAAATAACAAGCACTTTGAATCAAAAGTACTAAGCTGATAAGTCAAAGATTGTTTCATGTTTTAAATCAGATTATTTCAACGCTGTTGTTGTCGCATTATATAGCTGTTGTCGCGTCTAGTTATGAATATTGCAGGAAATTCGTGCTGTAACAGAAACGCCGTCTAATTGGGAGAATAATTGCTATCATTATGAGATTAATTTTCTAAAGAACGAAGTGAACGGTGCAAAACACAAAGAACGTTTTGCCCTGCACGTTGCAGTAATTTATTTTATTTATTTCCACATTTCTGCGCTTGAAGATGCATAAAATTGCCGCGCCATTGGTACAAAGTAAAAAAAAGCACCGAACACAACATAAAAGTAATTTGTTTCTTTAGAAGGGACGTGGTACCACTGCGTCTGAGTGCTCCTGCAATTTTTTCCTCATCGGACGCAATTATCGTAAATTCTATACACAATTTCTTACAGCAGATAAAAGTGGAGCGCACACGTTATGAAATTATTATTAATTCGCACATAAAATACATAACTTTTATGCTTATAGGAAGTCGAAGGAATTGCGCCGCGCAATGTAATTCACGTAAAACTAAACCGCAGCCAGCGCACGGCGAACGTCAACGATAAAAACGGTGCATACCTCACCTCCCCCGCGCGATAAAAGAATGTAAATTCGTCGCTTTATGACCAAACGCATGTGTGTGAGCTGATATTACGCGCGAGCTTCAAGAGCTTTTTTTGGGAGCGCCATAAACGAAACGCGTATAATTCATACGTTTCATTACCGAATATCGTTGAGTCTGTGTGGGCCTATGCTTGCTCTTGCTCATGTTGGCATCGACATCGTTACCTTATGTTACTTGGAAAGCACAAGCGCATGGCGGAGGCGGCTTGGGCTTGTAACAACGTTGCACGGCGTTAAGCGTCAGCCGACGAACTGGAACGCTTCAAGCAAAAAAAGGCTCACGAACGCGGAAAAATGAGGATCCACTCCATCTTTGGAATTTTCATTACGCCGTCCTAGATTTATGCGCAATAACTGGCTTACCTGCGTCATATTTTAAAGCCGAATATTACGATGCGGCACGTACGTATAGACGTTAGACGTCTTCCGGTTTTTCGCATTTTTCTTCCCCCTAGAACTACCGCTAGTCCGCCACTCGTCGGAACGTAGCTAATACTTGTTTTAGTGACGCGTCCATGCATAAAATATGTGTTATATACTTTACGATGCAGCGCCGCCAAATATAATAACGGTAATATCCGTATAATCACAGAGGGAATTATTTAAAATTTCCTATTACGAGCCAAGCCGCGCTGCGAGTGGAGGCGCCGGGCATGCTCCTTTACTTTTAATTTATGAACACTGTACGCAACAAGCCGACAAGCAAACATTGAGCACATTTCCATCATTTTCACATCAGTCTTCTTCCGACACACCGTTTACACATGGTATTTATAACCATCTTTGACCTACTACCGCTAACCCTTGATTTATAATTTACAAAACTTACCTTTTTTCCTCCCTTTTTTTGTCTCCGGTTAATACAATCAATATTAGTTAGTAAAACACAGTATACACGAATGTTAATTTCCTGAAAATTTAAGAAAAACCTGAAATGCAAAACCTGAAAATAAACCTGAAAATCAAAAAATAAAACAAACTTTTTTTGGAATAAGCTTTATTTCCATCACTTATACACATTTTAAGAATAATTAATCCATTAACAACACTGGCCTACGGTCTCTTCTCTCTTATTTTTTTACAATCCTTTAAAAGTTACACTTACATAGAATACAATTACAGTGTGTGCACGTTGAATCACATTTACGACAGAAGATAAATGAAAGCATTTGCCGTCTCAGAATCATCTCAATCACTTGACGCATAGACCAGTGCGGATCATAATTCAATAAGTTACTTATAATCATAATACATTGACAATGCGCCTAATTGATCATCAATTGATTAAAGTTATAGGGTTTCTTAATGTTTTTTGGGGGAATTATATCGTCAAGGGCCGTTTTTCAATCATATTTTTCAACTTTTTCAACTAGAAATGATGGTTAAACGCATTCATTTGCTGAACTTGTTTAACCACACTATACTGAAACGGCCCTTAGTTAGGGTTGTTATTTCTTAACGTTCAATTATATTTATGTTACAATTACGAAGGGAGACCTTGTTGAATAATTAGTACCTTCTAAAAGCCAGCATTCGGTTTCAGTTGATCATCAATTCGCGACCTTTACTATTTCATATAAATCGAACTTTGCCATTCGATCGTTATCATTCCGACGTCGTGCAGCGCGAGCGCATGGCCGCTCCACGCTGGTGGTGTTGCAATTAAGATAATTATTCATTCGAGAATTATACTCGCATGGTCGTGCTGTGTTCGTAAGTTCTTAATCCGATGTTATAATTAATCGAATGGTAATAATGGCCTTAATATTATTGCACCTTCTTATATAAAAATAGTTAATATCAGTCTTTATGTACATTTATCAAATTACGTATTTACCCAATAATAAACTCAATAATAAGTTACAATTTCTAAATTTTGTTCGTTTTTCTTTGGGATGTTTACCATGAATCAATTTGTGATAAGACTCTGTTAAATTTCGTACATTTGCTAATATTTCTCTTAATTACAAACTGCCGATTGTTTTGCCTATCCGAATAGAACTAATAATATGTATTTTTTACAATTTTTTTTAAATAGTTTTATCTTCTTATAATTTTTGTTCGTTTTTTTTTGCAATTTTTGCATTTTTTTAATAAATTGTGCAAAGCCGAAAAAGCGCGTTCACATTTCCCGTTCGTGTTGTTCGTGTATCTTAATCATTCCGTATTTATGCCAATCCGCGGTCAAGGTCGGTATTAACAGCTCGGAGAGCACAAGGAGGATTATTCGGTAAAACATGTATGTAGCGATAACACATATACACAAATCATTTTTTTTTCATTATTATTCAACACAGATTTTCGTACTCCATTTAGTACATTTAGAACGTTCAAAATATTGATATGACATTACATATATATTACTATGGGTAATTAAATCGTATGAACCATTGTTGTCAAAGTGTTCTGTTAAGTCCGTGTCGATGTGCGTGTAGGTTGTGTTGTGTCTTGTGTGAGAATGAAGAGAATATTCACATCTCTGCGCTTCCGTTCCTTTAATTTCCAAGTTTTTCAAAAATTTCAATCTTTCTAACTCACGAACATCCGTCATCACTTCAAAACCCATCGAGAAGAATCATACAATAAAAATTGCGTTTTTCATTAATTAATTCTACACATCGATGAGACAATAGATTCTTTTATCGTTTTATTATAATTTAATTATTTAAAATGTTACTCTCAAGGTCCATTCCCAATAAAACACACAATACATTTGTTTGTTTTTTTTACTTTCAATCCAAATTAGTTGCTAATAATTGCATCTTGTGCTTTATTGGCCATGGACTCTTATCCACGTGTACTGACGGCGCTTGGTAAATGTTACAATTCCCTCGCGCACGTCGCTCATCAATAAAACACATCAGATCAACAGATAACTTCATATTTTCTTTGTTAATAATTTCTCTTCTGCTTAATTTTTCATAGAGCCCATACTCTGTACTATATAGTTTCATGTTAATGATTGTTTTCGGGAAGAATCGAGGGGTGCAAAGGGCGGGGTACGTGAAAGTGGTCGGGGGGTAGTGGTTCTCGAGTCAAACGGTCAGGGGACATTAATCACTTTGGTCGCACGTACCGCGTGCGCCACGTTATCGACGTAGACGTACAATTACCACATGAAATTGAATAAGATAAGAGCATATGACTTTGTTGCGTTCGGTATCGGTCAATGTTTCGTGCGGTAGCAAGTGCGGCAGCAAGAAGGCTTAACCTCGCTGGAGTGGAAGGGGTAAGTTTGCTTTTCTTTTGTTCGAGCTTTGTTGGCATGCACTCGCGTGCGACCTCAATGGTGAGTGTGCCATCAGTCCTTACAGGTGATCAAGGATGAGGAATATCGATCGCACGCGTGTGTTTATGTTCTAGAACTAGGGTTAGTGGATAAAAGCCTTCTGTTGCCAACCTTGCTATTAGATTGTTCCGTATATGAGTTTTGCCATTGTCAAGCCTTTGGTCGACTTAGAACCTAAGCGCCATGGTAACGAGAAGTAGAGTGAGCATGCCAGAATAATTTTTGTTCATTGCCGAGGCGTCGTTGAGGAGTGAGTTTTGGTTGCTGCCGGAGACTGCGGGCTGTGCTGATGGTTCCACCATGTTTTCAATATCTGTGGGAACATAATCGAAGAACACCGCATAGCGATTAGCGCCTGGGGACCTGTTAAATTGGGCGAGGGAGACTTACCGTTGCTGCGGGTTGAGAAATGGTAATTCTGGCTGATCTTGTTCCATCCATAGCGGTTCCTGGCCTGCACACGTGCTTCATACTGAGTTCCCAGTTGGAGTCCTTTGATAACATACCACATTTTCTGGCGGGTGACAGCAGGGTATGGCGGAGCAATTGGCATTGATGGGCTGCGTACTCCTGCACCAGGGATAATCACACTAGCCCAGTCGGTTTTGAATGATGGGGTTTGTGTACCGCGGGCATTGCCATTTCCATTTCCGTTGCCGTTAGAGTTTCCATTACCGGTGGCCATTGGGTCATGAGTCTTCACAGTGCCGAACATTACAGAGGTGGAATATGATGGAGATGGTTCGTGGCTTTTTCGACGATGTATTGGGACTTGGCGGTAGTACAAGTGGTATTCCAAAATGGCAGCGTGGCTGTTAACGTACCAAGAGATGTTGTAGGTATCCTTTTCATCACTGATGACGGGTGATTCGAATTGGGCGGCTGAAGCAATGCCGGTAAGGGTGACATGTCCGCGAGCGCGGCCGTGAACGTTGCTGCCCACGCAGCTGTAATTTTGTTAACACTGTAAGACTCCTAGCTCGGGGAAAAATTACAGCACGTTCGTGACGCGCATTTTACCTGTAATTGCCAAAATCCTCAGACGTGACGTTACGAATGATGAACGAGTATCGGTTGCCGTGAGTGTGCTGAGCATGGCGTTCAGTGGTGCCCAGCTGGGTCGAGTCCTTGTACCAGATAACATTGGCTTCCGGTTCAGCGTACACGTTGCACACCAACTGCGCTTCCAAGCCAATGCCAGAATGGACGGAGCCACGCTCGGCTTCTACATCCGGTGCATCTGTACACAACAGAAATCCGCCCACATTCAATAACAAAATAATACAAAAAGAAACGAAGCGATAACACTGCCAAAAGTATCAGAATGATTCTTACAGAGAACAGTAAGAGAGATTTGCTTGACATCTGCAGTTCCAACACCATTATCAGCGGAGCACTGATAAACTCCAGTAGCATGACGATCAGCATGTTGGATGATAAGTGACATGCCAGAGACGGTGCGTTCCCCGCTGGGAAGGGACAAGTTCTTGCGGGTCCAAGCAATAGCCGGTACCGGGTTTCCAGAAGCACGACACTCCATCCTGACAGTTGCGCCTTGAAGAACCTCGAACGGCGCCACATGCGAGACAAGATGGATGCGCGGAGGAACTGCGTGCGGAAACAAGGCGCGTTAATCATTGGCACATATCGGTTGAGGCGATGCGAAACAAACCTAAGATTTCAAGAGTATGCGTGATCTCTTTGGGTTCGATTGAGCCGACCTGACAGACATAGTCACCGGCATCCTGCGGACGAACGTTCTTCAATTCCAGCGAATAACTACCACCATTAGACAATCCGGGGATGTCGGGAGCGCCACTGTTTGGGGTCCACTGTAGGAGACTCACACGTGTATCGGGAGTTACTTTGACGGCGCCGGCAGTTAGAACAGCTATCCCACGTTTCCAAACAAGGACGAAGCTGCCTGCTCAGCAAACAACACACCCGTTAGTTAACACGTGTTAATTATTTGGGATTTGTCACATTTACGCGCGCCCATCCGTTTTGTCCTATGGATTAAACAATGATTGGAAAACCTTACCTGGATCGTTGATTTTGCACGGGAGAATCACGGTGCTGCCGATGGCAATGCGATACGTTTGACCTGATGTAAGAAAAACAGGCACGCGTTCATCCGTTGGCATGTCCACGTCAAGCATGCGGTGGTCGACATTAATGCCTGTAAGAAAAGAATACATCAGTGTTAAATTACATTGATTCTTTCGCATTCCAATCGCGATTCATTAGTGGCACCGGAGATGTTTACAATCTATATTAATGGCGAAAGACAAATGGAAACCTGATGCCCACAAAGCTTTTACCTGGGCCGGAGAAACCTAAAGATTGTTGGAGATTGACAAAGCTAGAGTTTCAAAAATGACGAATAACGAATATAGGTTAATTGCCTTCGTTTTACACGAAGATCTGCTTCTGGGATGTGCACGCAATAAATTCCGTCAATATTTCTTCGCGCCGTTTGTCTTAGAGAGTTTAAGAGTTGGAGAGCGATTTTTCATCGACGATAAAAACTAATATGCGCGTAATACCAAAGTTTTTCTTTGCGAAATCATTTGCCCCTAACAAATAGGGCCGCTGTTCGCCGCGGCGATCTCTTCCGAAATCTCGCTTTTTTTCTTCGCGCAACGCAGTGGCAGGGAAGGGCTTTCTATTGCTCGTCGTCGCCATATAATATTTGACAAATGAGACGGTTTTCTTTACGCAGAAGTTATCTGCCGAAGGCGAAAAGCGGCCAGAGCGATCCGACGCGATCCGGCGCGCCCGCGCTGCGAGCTAAAGGTCGTCGTCGGAGGGTGATTTGTGGCAAACAATAAATACGACGCGCATCTTGGGAGGGCACGCGCGGAGAGCTTTCTTTTCACTCGTCGAGGACGCGCTATCGGGACAACTCAAATTTACCACCCGAACCACAATAATATATTTTTTTCGTGGCGCAAGACGCAAGACATTTACGAATGTTCGGAATCGCGACGCGCGCGAAGGGATCGTTTTTTTTTCCGCTTTATTTGCGAGCGCGCCATTCTTTTTACGCGCGTAGCTGGCCAAAATGGGCCGGACGTAATGGCAAACCGAAAGCACGCCGGCGCGCGTTTCGGAACGTCGTTAGGAATAAATCGCGAACGATTAAGCAAAAGTCACAGTCCATCAGGCGACATTCCCATTTTCTTCGTTTTCTCTGAGGCTAATGTACCTCGGCCGCGCGTTTTTCTCCGTACCAGCCTCCGCCAGTAAACCTTCTTCCCTTTTTTGTATATCCGGTACCGGGCACACGCTTTTTTCTCTCTGGGCGCGCTTTCCGCCCCCGTATAGATGCGGCTGATGTATGTAGCTTAAATAATGGCAACACGTATTTCACCTGCAACGCTTTATCGTCCTCGGAGCGCGCGCGAGCCTGCGCTATGCTGTTGAGAAGAAGAAGAAAGGACCAACAAGTCGCCTTTTCGAACGATTTCACGCTGAAAAGGGGCGCAAGTGGGGTTTGATTGAAAGCGCACGGCCGGACGGAGGCGGCTTTCAGCGAGCTTTGAAACACTTGAGACGAGAATCGATATCATGCCTTAGCTTCGCGATTTCAAAGGAACTACTGTTTTATTGGAACTTCGAGTGGATCGTCTTGCGCGCAGCGCGGCCACTCATGCGTGACGATGAACACGAATTAATCAAATTTTAAATTCCGAATCTAATCTACGTGATATTTGAAAATCTTTTCCGATCAAAAGTATTTGTATTCATCTTTACTTGCTCGATATTTTTTGTAATCTCTTTGATTAAGCTTTAGAATGGCGTGTACTTTCTATTATTTATTCAACGTTACCGCCGAAATTATTAAAATCCGGAGTTTGTGCACGCTTGCGTCTTACGCTTATAAATTTAAAAGTCGCTTACGATGGCGCTGGGCGGCGGGTCCTTAAAGCGCGCTGGATCAGATTCGACATAATTGCCGTCCGGGCGAGCTCCTAGCTTTTGGGCTTCGACTTTCAACTTTGGACTGGGGCGCAAACCCGCGGCCGGTGGCGGCTCGCCGTTTTTGAATTAATGATTACGACAGTTTTATGGAAATTTGGCGCGCGGCGCTCATGAACTGAACTCGAACAGATTTCATAATATAACGAGCCGTACATAATTTGAATTAAAATACGTCGGGGTATGAAAGAGCGGTCGCCGCCATTGCCGCCGTTGTCATTGTGGTGCTGAATTTGCCATCCACTTACGACGATCCACCTTTATGCCTAAAACAAATGGAACCGAGCCCCGGGCAAGTGGATTCAATACCCGCGCACAAAACGTCCGCCGGACATTTATTATTTATTCGCGAACTAATTACGCCTATTTTATAATTACTCAAAAGCGGCATTTCCGGGCTCTTTATTCTTATCCTCCGGCGGGGCGGAGTTTTATTCTAAAGCTTGTGTCAGCGTCGAAACTTTAAAATGCAGCACTAGGACAAGCGAAGAATCCAGGAGAAAAGAATAGCGCCCGCCACCGCAACCGGCAAGCCAAGAAAGTCTGCGCAAAATTGAGAATTGAGTAAACGACGGACAATAAATTATTGAAGCGTGCGCATGACTCGACCGATACGAATTTGAATTTAAGATTTTACTATTTTAGCATTTTTATTGCACGGTTTTCCTTTCGCGCTTCCGCTTTCGCTCCACGCGTTTTTGCTCCAGCATCAGTCTGAGTCTGCGTCTGAGTTTGAATCTGTTTGCGTGAGTAAAACAGGGGTTTGTTTCGTACGCTCGCTTTTTTTGTGGTAGCGGTTTGCAAATTTGGAAGATTTATTTATTCGAACCGAACAGAACCGAATTGGAATGAAGTGCGAGAGCAAGAACATAGTGGAAATTGAAATGTAAAAATGCGGAAATTAACTTCCAGCATCTCGACATTCAGCGCCCACACCCCCAAGAAATAAAGAAAGCTTTCCCCGCCGCTGCCGCATATTTAATCTTAGTTCATTTAACTCAACACTGCGCAGCTACTTTTCTGCAATAAGAAGAGCGTTCAAGAACGCGCACCAACGAAACTTTCATGTACCATTCATAGTCTTGTTAGTCTGCGCGAAAAATCGCAAGGGTGAACATTTACAATGTGATTACAACGCAATGCAAGGCATGAAAAAGATAGTTTGCAGTTTGGCAAACTAGTTTGCTAGTGCCGTCAGCCATAGGCGTCAAGAGCATCAGTCACTGGCAACCACCCCGTCGGAGTTTTGAGAGCATTTGAAAGGGTGGCATATTGGTATAGGTTGGGGATAGTACACGTGCGCGAATATTCCACGAAAAACGCATTCAGCCTCAGGGCGCAACCGAACTACGAATGGTACAAAAGTTTCGTGAGTGCACGTCTGACATTATTTACATGTTTGTTTACTTACCTAACGATTACCAGCACCCCTAAGCTTTGAGAAATTACTTTACGCATTGTGATAAATATGCATGCATTACAATCAACCGTTGAGTACGAAGACTAATGACATTTGTGTGTTAGCAATGCAAACATTGATCAATAACATGGATTTGACTATATAGCAGATTGGTCTTCTTCTTGAGGCATCATTTCTTCTTTATTATAAAAATCAACCACGTTTTTTTATGTAAACCAGTCATCGATGCATTGGTGAGTCACTGTCACTGCTACTGAAAAGTTGAATAGTCCGCTAAATATAGATATTCATCACAGTTACAAGTACATTGTTATGCGATTGTGAATTCGATTGTACCATTCGTAGTTTGCGAGTAGGGAGACTTTGCGTTTATTGAAAAGCACATCAGCGGACACAGGACGCGCGGATTGATTTATAAGTTGCTGGTAATAGCATCTTTTTCTCTTTATTCGTCAACTCAAATGCGGAAAGTTTCAAGCACAAAATCTATGAAGTGCATATAACAAACCAATTTGCATTATGTAAATCAGTCTATCAGTCACCGTCGGGGAAACAGCTCATTTATTCTGTGTGTATTTGGGGACGCACTTTATTGGCATATATTGTTATTTAAACGTATTGGTCTGGGCCAGGGCTTGAGTTGTGTGCTTTAGTTTTGTACACAGGGAACGGAAAAGGGAACATCGACGGGTCCTAGTAATCCATCTAGATCTCTATACAAGAAGACTAATAGAGCGTTCGGCGACGTGAATATGTGCGCACCCGATTTGAATAATTGCACACACGCCGACGATAGTATGGGTGCGTGGGTAGATAGCAGGAGAGGACTGGACCCTCTTTCACACTCCTACATACTTGTATTCAAACGAGCCTAGACACAAACACACAATATAACAATGCG